>JBANCY010000181.1:0-57859 GCA_037040045.1 Phorticella flavipennis | reverse complement strand
TAACAGTAACAGTAACAGTAACAGTAACAGTAACAGTAACAGTAACAGTAACAGTAACAGTAACAGTAACAGTAACAATAACAGTAACAGTAACAGTAACAGTAACAGTAACAGCAACAGCAACAGTAACAGTAACAGTAACAGTAACAATAACAGTAACAGTAACAGTAACAGTAACAGCAACAGCAACAGTAACAGTAATAACAACAGTAACAGTAACAGTAACAGCCGGCTTCGCTTCAATATCGGCGTCCCAATTCCAGCTTTGACCCAGCTTCAAATTTCCCTGGGATTATATGTCAGGCCGCCATTTGCATATTCCAATGCTGCTTCCGGGTATGCTGCGTGTGTGTGTGGTGTGTGCGTGTGTGTGCGTGTGTGCGTGTGTGTGTTTGTATTTGTTATCATCATATTTGACACCGCAGTCAAAGTGACCGCCAGGCGGAGGCTAAACTCAATTTGCACCTCGTAATTGCAGTCGGTCGGATCCGATAGGAACCGGAGTGCTTCTGCGGCTCTCGAGCGCAGTTCGAGGCGCATGCAACAGGGTCGCAACATCTGAACCTAAGTGCTGCCTAATTTGCCCCAAATGGTATTAAGTGTCGCATGCGGAAGCTCTGGAACAACAGCCGGCCCGGCACCCACACGGGGCACATGTGAATCCGCTTAAAGTCTTTTCCTCTTCCAATTCGCTTGCCAGGTGAAAGGCGAAAGCCGCTTGCTCAACAGTTACGCGACTCGCAAATTGGCAGAACTAACTAAGAACCGATTAACTCCATTCCAGAACAGTCCAGTCCAATCTATTTGAAGAGTTTTGGGGCAGAAGGTCCGAGTAAATTAAGAGTAGAATCTTTATGAACTCAAATCTTTCAATTTTTATGACTATTTAAGGAATGAATCAATCTAGACGCCTTTCGAAAGCATTTTTATTAGCAAATATCGATATATTTTTATCACGATCTCTATATATATCTATATCCAATTTTTTTAAACGTAATGTTGGGGTGTAAACAATTTAAATCCATTTGATTTTGAGAAAGCATCAATTGTGATTCAGCTCTATCTGGAATATCCCACTATTGCGGTGTTAAGTCAAATCCCAAAAAATAAAGGTTTTCCATTTTAACTTTATAATCAATTAGTTTTTTAAAAAAGAACCGATGCGAATGAGGTTTTACTACAAAGATATTTATCTTTCTCGTTTTCGCTGAGGCACAAGCTGGATCATTTCAAGCATCTACAACAGACGGTAAATACACTCCACACGGCCAAAGCCGATTTACGGGATCAGTCCACAATTTCGGTAGTGATTAAGCCTAGTTTCAATGGCCGATACTGCTTCGCATGGGTTTTGGTAATTGTATATGTTATCGATCTGACAGAACTGGGTCGCATATTTCCGGAACTGGCTCAGGTGCTGCAGGCGCAATATCCCAAAAATCATGCATTATAGTCATCGAATTTGTGATCTGCTCCTGCATCAGCATAAACTGGAAGTTACTGCAATTTCCGAAACATTTGTTGCCTTCTGCATATCCCGAAAGGAAAGTATCCATTGTACATTACCGGAGGAAGTATCGCCAGTCTTCAAGATACCCATGCCAGAGTTATCCTGTGCCGAGTTGGACAGTGTAAATATGATATTTTTTAAATTATTCTGAATACTAACTTTTTACTTTCCCGTCCCACAGTCGAGTGAATCGCGTCGCAACTTCACCGCTCGCCCCTTAACCTTGAGACAGCTACAATATCTCGGAAGGCTAGCCATATTACAACCGAAAATACATGATAGACTGCTCTACGAAAATATTCCCAAAGAGTTGCAAAAAAGGCGTTAAAATTCAGCTGGGAGTTTAGCAAAGTGCGAAATTCTGATAACGTGGATTAGAGCAATATATATGCGCTACCATTAAAGGCACCTTAAGGTCTATGTGAGGCACTGCGATTGTCAGACGTCTAGAAAATTTCTTGATTTTCTAAACCTATCCCTTAGGATGCTTCAATAGAGTATGCAAACTTCGGCGAAACAAAGATATTGCTTTCTCACATGTTTTCTTTGTTCACACTCTGCTACATGATTTTGCCATATATAACATTCTGCATACAAATATGCGCTATGCATATAATTAGTTCGATCTCAACTAAGTGATATATGTAGGTGCTTGGTCGAAATGATTTGAATATATATAGCTGATTGAGGCAGAAATATTCATATCGTGTAAGTTTTCCGTTCGATTGCTAACAAAATATGACAACAGTTGTCTATATCGAATGGCTGAAAGAACAAGGGACAAAGTTTACTTCCTGCCATTAAAATGGATTACAATATGGAATAGACGTATCAATACAACAAACAAACTATTGACGGCCGTTGCTATTACCAAAGTTAGGTTTACGCCATCCGAAAAAAAATTATAATAAATATTCATTTTGTTCTGAAGATTGTCAAGCATGGAAGGAAAACAATAAATTTAATGGGCCATAATATATTTCTCTCTCTATTTCTGACGGTTGACCCAGAAAAATTTGACTAATACTATTCTTTACTAAATTCTTCTCTATATCAAAAGTACACATGTGCCTCGAAGTTTTGAGTACTTTCCTGAGTGTCATATTGAATATTTTGAAACTCTTATGAAGGAAGTCTTCTAATATAATAATATATATATATATTAACCTTTAACTTTAACATAACTTTCAAATGTATTCTTATAATGATATTTTGTTTTATAATGATATCAAACAAATTCACTCATATGAAAATCTATTACATAAAGAGGATATAAAATCTTCAGTGAGCTGTGTTTTCAAGTAGAATAATTATATAATAGTACAGTCGAACTTCCCTATAATGATTCTTGATTGGACCAGAAAATCACTTCATTATATAGAAACTTCATTGTATGGAAATTCATTAAAATACAATGAAATTGGAACGAAAAAGTTGTGTGTTTGAAATCAATTCATAATAGAGAGATAAGCTCAACTGTATAATATATTTGTGCAGAAGTTCTAAGTATTTAGAAGGTAACCAAAATCGATTAAAACATGTACGTCAGTCTGTATGTATGTAGGGCCTAGTCGTCCATCAATCTTTGAGCTATCGCAATGAAATTTGACCTGACTTGAAAAGACGCTGCAGATTTGGTGGAAAACAATACCTTAAAGTTGTCATAGAAGTTAAAGCCCGTTTTGTTCATATTTCACATATTCTTTAAGCTATTTTATTGAAATTTTATACACACTTAAGCTCCGTTCTTATCTATCGTTTCACTAAACTTCAAAAGAATCGGACATTATCAGACAATATCTTTTAGCTTTCATACCATTTAAAGTCGGGCTTGCCATATTTTAGATATTTTTCTATAGCTTTAAAAATTGCATGTTATCCCCAGCGTGTGGAAGATAATCATTTCCTACTTGTTTTCATTAGTTGTTAGGGGGAAAAAGGATTCAACGGCGAGTAATGAATGCTCCAACAGAAACTCCGAGCAGAGTCCGAGCAGAGTCCGAGCGGAGTCCGGGGCCCCGGTTCGCCGTAGAAATTGCCTGAGCAGCTGCATAATATATTCACTCTCATTTATTTATTGTCTTTGGCTGAGGAGTTTTGCCAAAAAAGAAGAGGAAGAAGTGGATGAGGAAGAGGAAGAGGAAGAAGAGGTAAAAATTGGATTGAAGCGTCAAGTGGCGTATGCCATACCACATGCCTCGTTTGTTCGTTAACCTGCAACAGTTTCGCCTCTGATTGTGTCACTTTCTTTCTTGCTTCTTTCCCTTCTCGCTCTCCCCTTTCTCCTCTTTCTCCTCCTATCCCCTCTTTCTCCTCTCTCCTCCCTTTCTCCTCTTTCTCTTCTTTCTTTCCGCAATAAGCGTAAAAAGCGACACCCACAGCCCCATTGGCATACAAATGAACAGCGCGGCGGTGGCGGCGTCGGTGGCGTCGGTTCACTCACGCACTACTCGAGGCCCCAGCGTTGCCAAGATCTGGCAACCAAGGGCCTCCCCGGCGTCCGCCGGAGTGGAACCCCCAGCGACACGTCTGGCTCTGGTCGACCAAATTCAAAATTCGCACTGCGAGCGGCGTCTCAAAATGACAAACATAAAAAACGAAAACGAAACAAAAGAAATGCACAAAACAATGTGAAAATAAAAGAAAATAAAAAAAATAACAACCAAAATAAAATAAATAAATTTTCAAAAAATAAATTAGATAAAAACAATTAAACACATTTGTTGTTATAATTGTTGTGCCGAAAAACCGAAAAACAAAACAAAACAAAACAAATAATTAAATAATTTGGTCTGCCACTGGAATGTTATATAATATATACTATAGACTCTCCGCCGATTATGACCATTTTCCGCCCGTCCCCTTTTCTCCCCTCTTGACTACAGCCCCATTAGCTTATCGCTGCGTGAACACCAAAGCGTTGGCCTCAACCGTGTCCGAGCACATTTAACGCCGCGAAAAGTCAACACCATTTTTGGTCACCCCCCACCACGTGGGCGTGAGAAGTGCCCGGGGAGACCCATCAGATTGTAGCTGTGATAACACCCATACTCCTATTATGCGATCATTTCTCAGCTGAGAGAACCCCAAAGTTGCGCAAAACATGTTAATGTTTCTCTTAAACATTTTAACTTTCCATTTCGGTTTTGTAAGCTCAGCACAATGGGAGGGCGCGACATTATTATTGTTGTATCCGATCAATGGAGCCCATCCAAACTCCAACTCTTTGCATATTCGAAAAGCTCTGCCAAAATTATTAAGATTATCCAACTTTTTCAAGCGAATTTAGATTTTACACAAAAATTTGAATAGGACAATTTCGAGACGTTCGTGTTAGAGCTGATTTACAACCCTTGGAAAAAGTTCGATGATCTTACATGTAGAGTAAAAGAGCTTAATTTATTCCCTCAAATCAATTCCATCTCCTTGAAAAGCAATTCCCCCGCGATAAAGAGCACTTATGCTAATTCTACAATTCCTCCAACTCTTGGTTCAGATTTCATATTATTAATACCTATCTTGATCTATAAACTCTACCCAACAAACAATTTTAATTAGAACTTAAAAAAATTAAAATGATAAATCCAGTAAGAACCCAAAATACCAAAATTTCTATTCCCTTTTCGAAGAAAATAGTATTTCGCTTTGTCTGAAAGTATGTAATGCATTGAAGGAACCGTCTTAGACCCCCAAAAGTTACATTCAGAATAGTCAAGAGGACAAAAGAAATCCATTAAGACATGTCCGTCTGTCTGTTCGTCTGTATGTATACAATCTAGTCTCTCAGTTCTTGAGTTATCGTAATGAAACTTGGCACATAGCCTTCTTTTGTTTACATACTCCCAATATTCGTTATTATCTAGCACTCCACCAAATTTCACAAGGCTCGGACTCTCATATCATATAGCTACCATATGACCACATATCGGGTTTGCCCATAGTTTTCATGTTTACAAACGTATTTGACTGCAAGTTCACATACTCCTAAGATATATTCGAAAATAGTATCTAATCTTCGGCGCGCCAAATAATACGTTCCTCTTCCTTGATTTTCCTTAACTTTTTAAAAATGTATTTTTATCTGTCTTTCAATCTGTCGAGTCCCTTTATCCTCAAATAAATATTGAAGCCGCTAAATATGTTAAGTATTTCGTATATAACATAATAAGATCATTTTTTCTTTTAAATGTTTTAAAAACCTTAAAAATATTTCAAATTAGGACTAAAGGTAATTTTGATATTTAGGAAATTTTTTACATGTTTAAATCTAAATTGTAAATCAACATTAAAAATTTCATGATGATGAGACTACGAAGAGGCTACTTCCGAACCTGAACATTAATCTGAACCAACGTCAGAACCTGGAATTTACGCGAAATCATAAAAATTATGTTACAAATAGGAAATATGATACATTTTGTATTCTTGATTTTGATATATATTTTTTGCAGGCCGGTGAGGTTCGGACGTGGCCGAGTCCTTTTTAAAAAAAAAATCGTGCTTAGGCCCATTTCCATATAAAGCTTAAAGTTCGGAGACGACCATAGAAAAGTTATTCTCCATAACAAATTCCCAATAATAAATTGCTCAATAAAATATTTTGTATGAAACTTTTAAGTGCTTTAACTGACCCAATAAATGGGAAGTAAATGGTTTCTGGTTACTTTTCATGTTCGTGAAAAGTATTAAATTGTGCTCGTTAGGGATATAAAAATTGTCCCCATAAATATTTTATTAACACATTTGGCAACACTAAAAAAGTTGTCATAAAAGTCTATTTAAATTCTATTTTCAAGCTTTTAAATTCCTCCGTTTATTACCCAGAGATTCAGTGTTGTAAAGTGTTGCAAATTAATTTGAAACTGCAGCGTTGCCACCTGTTAAAATCATCTCGAGTTCCCCATCCTTTGGCACAGTTTGGGGGTCATTGTATCGGCAGAGTGCAACAGCAGCTGCAATTGCACTGCTTGCAGCTGCCGTTTGACATTCACTTTTGACAGCTGTCGACTGCTTGCTTGCCGCTTGGGTTGCTTTGTTTAAGTTTAATTTAAAATTTGTGGTTGTTGTTGTGGAGCAGAATATAAATTACAATTAAAATTTGTTTGTAAACTTAGTACAAAAAAATTACGGTGCGTTTACGCCGAAAATTTATTGCAGATTCTCACAAATTGTTTGTTAACTTTTTTGGCAAACTCTCGAGACAAACATGGAAACCCCGTTGAAAGTGTTGACGCAGAGCGAGATACGGATGTCCTTGCTGGCGGGCAGCCAGGCCGTGGCCCTGCAGCCGGACCTGAAGCCCTGGCAGCGCATCGATTGGACCTCCAACAAGCAGGCGCGGATCTTCCGGGACTGGGGACAGTATTACTCCCGGCGGCTGCTCAACCAGCAGGCCTTGGAGTGCTTCAACCGATCTTTGGACGCCTGCACACCCCAAGGGATACCGACTCCCAAGCAAATTGTGAGCACAACCGAAAGCGGCAATATCCAAGTGCCG
Source organism: Phorticella flavipennis (assembly GCA_037040045.1). NCBI lineage: Eukaryota > Metazoa > Arthropoda > Insecta > Diptera > Drosophilidae > Phorticella > Phorticella flavipennis. Next base: position 50,852 of record JBANCY010000181.1, on the reverse strand, counting down.
GATACGCTGTGCGAACGCACCTACCAGGTGCTTGACATGCGCAGCAGATGCCGACGCAACATAGCTCAGCCCCATGAGGCACTGCGGGATGCCTATCAGGCCCAGAGGCAGATGGAAATAGAGGGCAAATCCAAGATCAGCCTCATACTGAGCAAATGTGATGCGCTCTTCGATTGCAATCGGTTCGAGGATGATCTCGTGGCGCTCAACACGGAGGAGCGTAAGATTCATGGAAGTTCGCTCAAAAGTCACTTCCATCTTCGCAAGAATCGTGTGAGTAGTTGGCCTAAATCTGGAGAATCTATGAATAATCGACATGTATGTATACCTTACAGACCTTAGCTGTGCTGGACGGCACCCTGGGCCAGGGATTGGGTAAATTTTTTCTACAATATTGGCCGCTGGTTATAAACCTGGAACAGAAGCGCGAAGATGATAACGATATGCCCACGCCCATATGGCAGCGACTGGACGAGCAGGAAGAGTGTGATGTGGAAAGCGTTACGATAAAGAAGAAGAAATCCCTGATGCCGCTGGAGCGTGCACGTCGTAGTGTCCTGCGCAAGGTCTATAACCATCAATACTTGGGCATCAGCGGAGAGGATCTGAATATGCTGCGCCAACTGCGTAGCAATACGAATATATTGAATCCTCTGTATCGTGAGACAACGCCACAAATGTCCACTTACATATCGGAGCGTTATGATACGGTTAAGAATTTTGTGGTAAGTTTGGGGGCCAATTTGGGGCTGCAAACAAGAGTGCTGCAGTCGAAAGTGCTCGACTCGACCCGTACGCAGATCTTCATGCCAAGATTGGAGTCTAAAGCTTTTGTAGTTAACACAGACGGACGGACAGATATAGACGGCTAAATCGACACGACTATTGATACTAATCATGAATACATATACCTTATGGGTGTTGCCACGTCTCCTTCTGCCTCCATTTTTCAAATGGAATCAGGTATAATAATGCTCCTAACCCCTTTAGAAAATGATGCATGCCCGCGTGCCGTTGTATCAGATCGACCATGAGAAGTGCCGCGGCACCAAGATCTGTGAAAAGAATCGGGAGACATATCTCTACCATGTGGAGCATCAAACACGCCGGGATTGCTTCCGCATGCTGCGCGAGGTGCGTGCGCTGCGTGCACAGCGGAACTTTGAGAAATTGACGGAATACGTGGAGCGTATAATGTCCACGGTCATCTGCGTGAAGACTCAACGCACGCTGCCCTGGAAGGTGGAATTTGTTAACGATGTGTACAACATTTTGGCCCTGGCGCATCTGGACCAATTCACCGTGCCCGAAGGTGTGGACTTTCTGGATCCCAGAAATCAGGCCATGCTTTTTTTTGTACCCAAGGATCGTTATAAGGATACGACATATGAATTTGGTGGTCCCAATTTCTACAATGATATATCCGATGAGGAGGAACGCTTGAATCGTGTGGCGTGAGTAGAAGCCATTGAGAAGTATCCACATAGTGGAGACACTATACCCTAGACTTTCTTGCAGCCAAAAGGTGGCCCGTCTGGAGGAGCGACTGCAGCACTCTCGCTATGCCATCGAACGCGCCTGCCTGCTGTTTGAGATATCGCGCAGTCACTTCCGGGAATGCCGCTTCGACAAATGCATGAAGACAGCGCGCCGGGTGGTGCACGGTGAGCATGTTTATCGCACCTGCAGTTTATCGATAAAAGTGTAATCGTTGGCATATTTGGCAGAGGCACGCAGCTGCAGAAGCAACATATGGCGTTTCATTGGCATCTTCCTGATCTGCCAGACGCACGCGGCCATCTATCGCTACGAACAGCTCAAGGAATGCCTCAACAAGGCCAAGCAGCTGGCCATGAAGCTCAAATCCGGCAAATTGTTAGCCTATCTGGCGCTCTGCATCGCCGTAAACGATTACCAATTGGACTATCATCGCAGGCGGCAGGACACGAACGTGCGGAAACATCGCAAACCGCGCAGCTCACGACAATCGCAAGGCTCGGTGACTTCAAGTTGACGGCGGCAACAGTTGCTGCCGGACACGAACTAAGCTGGTAGCTGTTGCTGTGGTGCTTTGGACCGAAGGAGCAACTTAGACAGCAGCAGTAAATATTGCTGCTGGGCTTTAGACAACAGCAGCAACTGTTGCTGCTAGGCCTGAGAATGCAACAGCAGCTTGCTGTTAGGCCTAAGAATGCGGCAGCAACATTTGCTGCTAGGCCTTAGATAGCGGCAGCAATAGTTGCTGCTAGGCCTTAGATAGCGACAGCAACTATTGCTGCTAGTCTTTAGATTTCAGCAGGCAATGTTGCTCCTTTGCCTTAGACAACAGCTGCTAGTGTTTTTATGCCTTTTTTTATGCAGCAACTGTTGCTGCTGTGCTTTAAATGAAAGTAGAAGCTGTTGACACTTAAACTTTGGTTAGCAGCAGCAACAATTGCTGTTGTGCTTGAGATGGCAGCAGCTACTGTTGCTCTTGGGCAGCAATTGTTGCTGCTGTGTCTTGAGCTTCAGCAACAGTTGTGATTTTGCTCGAACTGAACAGCAGCAACAGTTGTTCTCGCTCTTGCACAATTGTACAACAACTGTTGCTGCTGTTGCCGTTGCAACTGTTGCTGTTGCAACACGTTATTGCAGCATTCCGTGGCTAAATTCAATGCTATATTTTAAATTGTTTGTTTTGCATATGATTTTCATGGTTTTATTTGTTGGCTTTAAAAATTTTTGTCTATTTTGGCAATAAATAAGTATTAATTAACAAATATTTAGCATTAACAATTCATTAACAATTATAATAAATTAACAAACGGCTGATGTTGCTGCAATCATTAGATGCCGCGCAGTCGCAGGCGTCGCCAGCGTTGCTGTTGTCGCTGTTGATGTTGCTGCTGCTGCTGTTGTTGCAGCTGCTCTTGTTGTTGTTGTTGTTGTTGCAGCTGTTGTTGCTTAACCTCAGCTCCATTAGCAATGTCATCAACAGTTTCGCGGTTTGGCTTATTGACTCCGATGCTGCTGCTGTTACCGCTGTTGCTGTCGTTTGGTCCGTCATCGCTTTCATTGCTATGAGCAATCACCGCCTCCTGGCTCACCTCCGCCTTGTCTTCAGCTGGATTATCAACATCATTAGCATCATCATCATCACCATCATCATCATCATCATCATTGTCATCATTATCAGCCTCCACAGTTGTTGCCTCGGCTGATGTTTCCTCATTTTGCTCCACCTGCAACATAGCCTCATTGCTGCTAGCCGCGGGCAATGGCTCTGTTGCTGCCTCAGCCGCTGCTTCGCTCTCTGTTGCTGCTGCTTCAGCTTCCTCAGCTTCTGCCTCTTCTTCATCTTCTTGGTCTTGGTCTTGGTCTTCGTCTTCCTCTGCTTCGGCATCATCATCTACATTAATTTCATTGTCACTATCACTTTCAATTTCAGTTGTTGTTGCTGCTGCTGCTGCTGCCGCTGCTGCTTCCTCCTGCTGCACAACAGCAACATTTGTCTGCATTGACTCCAAAATTGGTTTTACTGTTGTTGTTGTCGTCGTGGTTGTTGCTGTTGCTGCTGCTGCTGGCGCCTTGTCGTCTGTTATTTCATTGTTAATCGCTGCATTTACTTCGTTTTGCTGCACTTTGCTCTCGCCAACATTGTCATCAGCCAGCTGCTGTGGCGCCACAAATTCCTCCCCCTCCTCCTCCTCTTTCTCCTGCTCCGCGGCCTCCCCTTGCTCCAGCTCCTCAGCATCATCATCATCATCGGCGGCGACACTGGCACTGGGTGTCGTTGGCATTGCCTCCTCTTCATCGCCAGCCATCAGCATTTCACTTTCGATTGGCAACGGCTCCGGCTCTAAATCATCCGCCGTCTCATATTCAGCCAAACTTTCCGTATTTTGCTCCTCCAATTGCTCCAGCTGGCCCTCTGTCACCACTTCGTGCTGCTGCTGCTGCTGCTGCTGCTGTTCTTGCTGCTGCTTCTCTGCCATTTGCTTATCCAGCGACGCCTGCTGCAGTTGCAGCTGCATCACCATCAGCTGCTCGTTTTTGGCAATCTCCGCCTGCAACTGGCTCAGCTGCAGCTGCAGCTGTTCCTTGTGCTGCTCCTGTTGCTCCAGCTTTTGCTGCTCCAATTGCTCCTCTTCATAGTCGAACTCCATTATCTCCTTTTCCGCATCCGTTTCGGCCTCCACATCCGCCTGGTCATCATCCTCCATGGCCGCGGGCAGCACCGGCTTGCCGTTCTTGTCGACATACTGCAGCCCGTCCAGGCCCATGCGCATGCACTGGAAGTGCATCTCGAAGAGATCCGTGGTGGCCAGTCGCACCACAAAGTCCATGCACATGTTCAGATGGTTGTTCACCATGGTCACATCGGTCATTTGGACGCACATGGCCATGGGCACGCCCATCATTACGGGTATGCAAAAGGGCGCCGGATCGCGCACAGAGATGCCATATTTGGCCGAGAGGCGCTCGTTGAGAAACACCTGCAGCTGCGCCTCCTCCACTTGTGGCACAAAAGTAATGTTGGCACAGACTGCAACACGACAGAGAAAGAAGAAGAAAAAGAAGAAAGAAAGCAAGAGTGTTAGCGTGTTGGAGCGAGAAAGAGTTACGATATTGAGGCAAATTAATGAAAGTAGCGGGTGGCAGTTGCAAGTCGCAAGTTGCAAGTGGCATGCAAAAACGTTTGCAATTTGTGGCATTTTGATTGGCAAATGCAACCATGTCACGTGACGTGCAACAACTTGGCTGTCTCGACTGGCTTTGTATTTGTGGCATGTGTGGCCTGCTTGCAACTTGCTACTTGCAACTTGCCACAATTGTTGACTCACAACAACAAAGGCTTTTTTTTTGGACACAATAATCACTCGAGTCTTGACACTGTTTCAAAACAGGATCGTGGCCATAGTCCATGCCACAAATTGTGGCAACATGTGATGCCTGTTCAAATTGTGGCAGCAAAAGCAACGATTAAAACACAGTTTGACTAGCTAAAGAATAGACTTTTGTATATTTATGTTGGGCTTTTCCAAGAAGCTCAACAATCGTTATCGATTATATTAAGGGTTTATTGGGAAACGATCAAAACTATTTTCATATGCTTCGTTTCAAGTCTAAACCTTTGTCATATTACAATATATTTTTAAGAACCAATTTTAAGGAATGCAAATGGTATGTTTTTTAAAAAGTTTTGGATTGTTTTGGCAATATCATAATGTTATATAACAATTTTGGAAAGAGCTTAAGTATTTTTGATTTTCATATATGATATTTAATAATTGGCTTTAGAGATCAATCTTGATTTAAATATCATCACTAGGCTAAATATTCGATAAATTTTTATATAAACGTATTGATCGAATAGCTTGTCTGAGGTTAGTTCCGATCCATTCAATTTCATTTTGATAAACGTTTACTCAAAGGAGTGAATGTAAAATTTGTAATAAAATTTTGAAAACAATCTTATTTATTTTGAAACCTTTTGGAAGCCTTTCAACTTTAATATTTTTAGTTCAATTCTATCGTTTATTATCGTTTCAAATTTGGAAAAGTTGCTTTGTCATCTTTTTGAAAGATGATTTTGCCATAAATACAACGATATCTGACTGTACTTATATTTGTACTGAAGAATTCCTATCCTACTTATATTTGCACTGAAGATTTCCTATCTGATCCTTAGATTCAAGTTTAAAATGGAATAACTCTGCTTATCTTTAGTTTATATATATTCCGGTGTTTTCCCTGTGGAGTTCAGGGCCTCTAAAAGAAGAGTCTTGCTGGGAACACTTATTGAATTTCCGGAAATCAGTTGTTATTGTCAGTCGATCTGGTGTTTCGTTAGACTTAATTTACCTTTCCCAAAACTATTCTATATTTTTAACGAAGCAAAATTCACATCCTTCAGATTCTAATATCTTAGGCCGATCCAAGACAGTTTTTCAAGTCCCTTGATATTGTAATTTCCAACGTCTTTAGGAAGGTCTATCACAAGCTTTTAGCTTTTAGCAAACAGAGTTCTGGCTTATGGATATTTTTGCTTAAAAACCCTTAGCTTTTAATGTTCAAATTGCAATTCTTAACATGTTCAATCTTCTAGGAAATAGCCTAAAAAATCTGAGAGCTACAATATTAGTAAAACATTTTAGAGTCTTATGCTTTAACTGATATTACTATGATATATATTTATATGAAATTGGTATATTTGATGATAGTTTGCTTGGTATGTTTTAAAAAGAAAACATATATATTGTTCCTGCTATTGAAATTCTTAACGTGTTTCGTCTGTAGTTCTGTTATCTGAGTTTTGAGAATATTTGTTTTAAACTGTCTAAAATAATGATATTGTACTCGGGAAATAGTTATATCTCCTTAGAAATTTGTCCCCTTTCTTCATAGAAACTATCTCATTGGCTATTATACCACTTTTTCGTAATGTTCGCTAAGTTCCAAATTTTCCTGTAATTATGCTAATTTCATATTTTGTAGCGCAGTGTAGGCCACTGCCTGTGCCACACCACTCCGTCCACCTACCCTTTTGATTGAATTTATACTGATCCACTTTGAGGCCCGCACAGCAGCCACATATGGCGCCGCGGCACTCGCAGGGCTGCCCGAAGGTGGACCAGATGGAACCCTTCTCCGAGTACTTCACACTGGCCAAATTGCGGCCGCGCGACACGCTCACCGTGGGCGGCAGATAGGGCGTGCGCGTGGCCAGATCGTAGAAGATTAGTCCGTTGTTATAGCTACGTGCCACAACCCGTGCGGGCAGCTGCAACAACAGCACGAGGCCAGCGCAGAGGCAGCTGAGGAAAAGCGCATTTGTATGCAACATTTTCAAACTTTACACTTGCAACACACTGGGAGAAATATCCTTGCACAATTAAAAAAAAAAGAACAATTTTTATACACTGAACAAAAAAAGTTTGGGCGCGCGGTTTTCGATCGTGTTTCGCGTTTCGAATTTCAATATTTTCAGATTTTCGGATTTTCAGAGTCCGGAGTTCGGTTTGGCGCTGATTCGCAATGGCAACTGCTCCCGAGCGACCACAATTAAATATTAAAACGCTGAACGCGTCGAGCGTTTGCTTAAAAATGAAATGGAAACTGCCACAGCGACGGCGACGGCGACGTCAACGTCAACAGCGACGCCGACAGCGACAGCGACAGCGACTGCAACGCCGGCGCCGACTCTGGCAGCAACAGCGATGCCAGCTGCGACGACGGCAACAACAATGGCAACAATTTGCCGCTGCTTCTGTTTTTCTTTAGATATTTTTTTCTTTCGGTTGGAAACTGTTCCATACCCTCGGGGCAAAGTGTGTTTCGAACAGATATGGCAAATAACGGTTATTGGGTCGCTTTTTGATCCATCCAAAAAGCAAAAACAAAACAAAGATTTTTCTTTTCAATTTATTTTATGCCCAAAATGCTAATTGGGTTGGAAAATCATTGCCAAAAGATATTATATGTTATTTTGATATCATCATTTGAATGAAAACATTTTCCAAAGATTTGTCCTACATGAATTTGTGTTCAGTATTATATATGAATTATTAGAAAATTTCAACCATTCTTATTATAAAATTTCTAAAACAATCAACATATGAAAGCTTTTTACCAAATATATAATACTCCCAATATATTATTATTGTTATATGGTCATAGCAACCCCATTGGGTCAAAGCCTGAATTGATTATTTTCCATTATTTCTGCTTCCTTCAATGAAAAACTTTTTTTAACAAGGGTAAATTTCAAATCCTACGCCACAACCTAGTTTTTCTAGAAGGGTCACACCTATCGGCATGAGTGGGACTCGAACTCGCACCTCTTGTTTGGTGGTACAGTGCGCTATCCACTGCTCCACTGAGGCTCCCATTACATATGTTTCCATATGTTTATTCCATATTGTATCTCCTTTGGAAATACATATGAAAGAACATCATAGACATATTAGACTACAACAAAGGCTTAATCTACAGATTCAGCGGTATTGAGCTAAGGACGATTAACGACATTAGATATAACTCTAATAACTCTTAGATCATGATAGAAATAGATAGTGCTCTATTAGCCACATTTCACCCTAGCAGAGTCTTAATTTACCGTGAGAGGTATAAGCAGAGGGACAGATGGGTATACTCCTAACTGTTAGATCATCTAAAGAATAAAGATAAGGCCGACTTCTTTACCTTTTAACCCAGTAAAGGCTTAATCTACAGTATCAGGAGTATAGGGATAGGGAGAGATCTGGACAGATAGGATAAGAAGTAACTGGATTAAGTCTTAAGACACCAAAATTCTTTGGCCTTGACTCTGCCTCTTCCAGAACTAAGAGGTTTGTCGAAAACCCGCTAAGACAAAAAAATCTATTTCCCAGAGATGATTCGAGACTTCAACGCAATAAATTTGTACTTCACCAACACTCAACACAGGGCACGACAGCCCCTTCGGCTGACTATAAAAACATTTATTGCTCACCCATCCCCGATTATTTTCCATCTCTGCCAGATATCTTTTAATATGTACATAATATACATATACTCTAACCATAAGTTCGTACACAACATATTTTCTTTAATTTAAAAAGCCATTTAAAGCTCGTATAAGCTCGTATTCAGATACGATTTGGAATAGATTTAAAAGAAAGGATTAGAAAACGCTTAAATTAGTCATCAGGAAACATGAATATAAAACTATTTTTATCAAACCAAATTCCTTAATTATTTCTATACTATCTTTCTGTACTATATTATTTCTATTCTATATGCTCTTTTCAAACCATATACAAAACAGATACTTTGTCAGAAATCGTGTAATATATACGAACTTAAAAACGTTTGGGGAACCCGAAAATACCCATTTAAATAAAAAGTCGAACTTCTCTATAGTGAACTTCTATACAATGAAGCTCTCCCTATTATGAATTGATTTCAAACGCACAACCTTTTCGTTCCAATTGAAATACATGTATGTATAATTTCTGTACAATGAAGTTTCTACATAATGAAGTGATTTTTTGGCCCCGTCAAGATTCATTATAGAAAAGTTCGACTGTAGATAGTTTTTCGATTTTTGAAAACAAACTCAGTAATAGATCGTGATTATTTCAAGGCCTTAAATATGTTACTTGATCAAAATTATTTTCGAATAACTATTTTTCCTCCGATTTCCCTGCACTTCTCACACTTCTTCTTAAATTTGTAGTGCATTTGAAAGTCGTTGTGGAAAATGTGAAGCATCGTTTGGCTAATGATGCCTCGTCGCGTTCATTGATCGATCGCTTCGATCGGCCCATTGGTTCGATTGCCTCGAAAAGCGTATTTCAGAGGCGACTTTTTTGCGCCCAAACTGAAGTTTATAAAAAAATTGTTTTGTTTTTTGTTATCAACGCGTTGCAATCATCAACGTCGGCAGCGCTGCCTCTGCCGCTGCCGCTGCCAATAACTGCGCAGCTGTTGTTGTTTTTGTTGTTGTGCATGTTGTTGTTGTTTTTTTTGGCTTTTTTGTTTTTTGGCTTTTGGCTGTTTTGTCGCTTGTTTGTTTGTCTTTTTGGCTGTTGTTGTTGTTGTTTCTGTGTTTGTTGTTGTTGTTGCGGCTGCCGCTTGGTTTTGTTGCGTGTGCCGCGTTTCGGGTGACAGTGACAAGAAAATTGCGACGATCGTGACTTGCCAGGAAAGCCAAAAATGCTGCCACTTCCACCTCGGCGGCACCGGTGGCTGCCAACACTGTCGCTGCCACTGCCGCTGCCACTGCCTCTGCCACCGCCGCTGCCCCATTGTTGTTGCTGTTATGCAAAGCGCTCAGCTTTGGGGCAGGTCAGAGCGCGGCCAATGCTATTGCCTAGCGGGTTCTGCGCAGCGTCTAACGGCATAAAAGCAGACTCCCACCAAAAAAAAAAAAATACCAAACTCCCAAACAAAAATAAAAGCAGAGGGCAATTACTAAACCGACCTCGTAATACGCTTTCGGCTGAAATATCTTACCTAATAATGATATTATTATCATAATTATTTATTTATTGATTATGATACATATACACAATTTATTATAATATAATAACCTTATGTTTATATAAAATGAAGCGTATTTGACTCTACTTATATAGGCGTAGCCCCAGTGACCAGTAATAATTATTACTACCTGGCCATAACAACCCTATCGGGTCAAAGCCTGAAGCACTATTTTCTATTTTTCTTTTGTGGGTGGATTTCAAATCCTTCTCCATAACCTAGTTTTTCTAGGAGGGACATGCCTATCGACGTGAGCGGGACTCGAATTCACACCTCTTGTTTGACCCCCAATTTCAACAATAATGCTATAATTTTATAATGGAATAAATAATTAACACCCCGTCCCCCTAATTGACACCCTCTAATCTTATTATTAATTACTTTTATTGAAAAAATTCCATGAGTTTTTTAAAAATTTTTAAATTTCCATCAATACCTATGGATTCCCTATAAGATGTAAAAGTACTGATGTAAAAAACATGATTCTCATATTCCCCTACGGTTCGGTTGGAGTTTGGTTTCATCGTTAAGGAGTTCTTGTTGTATCAGGTTGTAGTGACCAGTTTTAAGTTTAATGTGAAGATTCTTAAGTCTTGGAAGATGGAAAACGAGCAGGAACTTAGCTTTCAACTTTCATGAGGTATCTTATATATATATTATTATTTTATGGTCATAACAACCCTATCGGGTAACACCCTGCACCCTGTTTGGCGGGACAGTGCGGTGTCCACTGATCCAACGAGGCCCCTATATTACGTATTATATTATAAATTCTGTTCGATATGCCATCTATATGCGGGCTTAATAAGTTATTCGCAACGAAGAGCCTTCTTCTCCCGAACAGTCAATGTAACCTGCGCACTGATTAAAAATTTACAGATGTGATATTAGATCAAAAATGCGTCTTATTTAACAGAAGCAAACATAACATGCTTATGGAAATATTATAAATTAATAATATATCTAATATACGATATTCCAATAGTAGAAATTGCCTTCTGTTATGAAGTAATATCGTATTATCTATATTTTTCCGCCATATCTGGTGTTACTGATAATACAAGATTTTAGTTATGGATCGCTAGAAGAGATAGAAATAAAGAAATAGATAAAATTTTGAATTTCAAATTAGATTCATTAAGAGGTGCCATAGATTTTTAAAGGTCAAAATTTTAATTTTTTCCTTGATTTTTCTTCAATATTTTGATATATCTAGTATTTTTTCTGAAAGTATTAAGATAGCCGGAATAATAGTGTTAGGTAAAAGAACCTTTGTGAGACTTTTCTATAGTCAGTTGTACCGATTTCTTAGAAACTATTAAATTGATCTCATTTAGTCTTTCAGGATGAGATCATCTCGTGATTACTTGGAGGATTTCTTTCTTTTTTTACTACAACAATATATAATGTTTCTCTATTTCTTTTCATGTCGATTTTATGATTTCTTTTCAATTGCTGCAACAAAAAGATTTCATTAAAGAATTTCCTATTTCTTAGCTATGAGCTCTAGTCTCTTCCCGTCATTGTTCAGATTCTGCAACCTATTTGCTTCCTGCCACAAAATGTTACAATTCCCAACTGGTTGCCGCTGCATAACTTACCGTTAGTCCCGAGTTCAGTACAGTTAGTTGCACTGTGCACTGTCCAAACAGAGCTCAATATTGTCGCCGATTGTCGATTACATATTTGATTGCAAAATTATAATACCCCATGGCCAGGGTATAATCACAATAAAACGGCAGTTGGTAAAAGCGTCTGATTTGTGGCCAAGTTGGTTTTATTTTTGGCCCGAGCACTCCGTAGACTCCGTCGGAGACTGGGAGACTCGGGGACTCGGAGACTCCGAAGACTCGGCACATTGCTGATTTATCAATGGAAAGCAGCGCAATTGTTTAGCGTATTGTCTGCTTGGGCAAGAGGCGACCGGGGGGAGTGGTTAAGTGTTCGGCGAGGGGGGGGGGGCGGGATGGGCGGTCACTGGCAATTTGGAAAGATACACGAGATATACGAGTCCAAAAAAGGGTCTTCAACTTCAATCGCATTAAGCGCAACGTTCGCCCATTGCATAATGACTCTCAAACTGTGCAGCGCCACACACACACACACACACACACACAACAAACTTCTGGCAATCTTGTTAAGCGTTAAAAGGGGAGCAGACGGGGCCGAAGATTGAAGAAAACAACAACAACAACAACAACAATTGCAGCAACAACAACTACAACAAAAAAGATTGTCGCCGTTGCCAAGAGCAGCCGACAATTAACACTAATTCAACGCCGTCATCGTCTGCAACGGCCGCTGCGACTGCGCCAATTGCTACACTGAGAGAAATTCCGATTCACCTATTTGCTTATTTGGAATGCAGTTTAACAGTCACTGTGGGAAAACTACACATATAGATAGAACAAGTAAGAAAGCTCTAGTCGAGTGAGCTCGACTACTAGATACCCTGCCCCAACAGTGCAATGCAGTCAGAATCGCTTAACACCGTTAATTTTGGAAAATTCCATTCTGCAATTTCTAACGATAACCCAATGCAACAAATTTGGAGTCGATACCTAAAGTTATAGCCATTTTATCGAAAAACGAATTTATCGATTATCGAGCGAAGGGGACGTGATATCTTCGAAATCTCAGAACTTGATATGTGTATTGTATACACGGATCTTGATGTCAAGTTTGAAGTCTCCAGCTCTTATAATCTCGAAAATCAATGCGTTCACACGGACGGACAGACGGCTCAATTCTAAAGACTTCAAGTTTTGGTAATTTTTTGAAGAAATAATTTTTTCTGCACAAATTAAAAATACTTAAAAAAAAGCGTTAGTTTCTTTATAATTCCTTATATAATAATTTTAAAAATCGAAAAATTATAGTAATTATGGGCAAAACTGAGTTTCAGTTTTTCCGATATATTTTCGGATGGAATCAAAATATCAATACAATAATTCAAAAACCGAGATACAATATGATATATAAAATATAGATTGATTGGTCGATGGATAGACAGAGAAACACACCGAAGAACAGATGACAGACAGATTTCATATTCGTACTTTTTGAATCTCCAAACTTAGGAAAAGCATTATAAAAAATTCAACTATGATGAGAATTTTAGCAATGAATTATTAAGTTATTTATTCTAGAATACTTGATATTATATATTTAATTGTAAACTACAAAGTGCAGCCAGGGCAACTGATGTCTTCAGGCAATAAAACTTGATTTTAATGAATATTTTATTTAAAATCGGCCCTAAATGTATAGTTATTTCATCCAATATTTTATCCACAGAATTTCAGTTTTTGTGTTATGGATGAGTACCGAAACTTTGTTTGGAACTGTTTATTTTGGTTGAATAAAAAGATCTTGGCAAGATTTTTTTATAATTATCGTATGGCATTTCCTCTATAAACCGGAAGATACGTGACAAATACAAAAAAAAACATATAAATTTACAAAATAACCAGAAAATCAGACTTGTGGAGTGATATGATTCACACCCATCAAAGTTTGGTATAAAATATCGGAAAATGCTCACACTTGTTTTATTTTGAATTCTTTTGAGATTGAGTGAAAAACATTATACTATTTTTCTCAGTGTACTCTTATGACAGCAGAGAAATGCGAGTGCAAAGGAAGCGCATGGGGCATGAGGCGGCTCGTGTGGCCGGTGGGTTCGGTGGGTTCGGTGGGTTCGGTGGGGCCGCTGGGGCCTGGCGCGGATCGGCGGCCTGGGCCAATCACCACTGGTGCAATGCGCCCGGTTTATGTAATGAGCATCGTTGGCAGCCTTTGTTGACCATTTGAAGCGTTTGAAGAGTCGTCGAAATGCCATCGCAACGGCGCGCTTATTAGGCATTATTATTCATCATTCATTATGCATTATTCATTACTCATTGCTGATAATATCAATTTGGTATGCCCCCGAACACCCTCCCAGCTACTCCCCTCTATACGCTACCCCCTTTGTTACCACACTCATTAGTTATGATGTTGCGCTACAAGTTATCAATTTAACAGGTGTACTCAGGGAATTACTGGGCCCCTAGACAGACGAATAGAGACGCATGGCGGAAGAGTTGAATGGTTTCAGAGTTGGACTCACATCTGGGTCAAGTGATGTACGCGTAACGCCAACGAGAGACGATTGTTAACAAAAGAAAAACTGTTCCAAATGATTCACATTCATTTGGATGACTTAATTTTTAATAGAGGCAGAGGCAGGTCCAACTTTTCAAGAGCCCGGAAACATATAGGGATATTTTTAGCTTTCCGCGACTTTGTGGAACAGTTTCATGTTTTGATGCTAATTGATTATTTGTACCGTAAAGCTTCTTTTAAGCTGTGTCAATTGAAGATCTGATGTTTCTTTGCCAAGATTTGCCAGTTAAATTTTTAGGGTTATGACGGATTTTGATACATTTTCATTTTCAGCTGATTTCTGATTTTACTAGCACCTTCAGATTTGCATGCATATATCTATTTTGATTCATAACTCATCTTTTACGATATTCCCATCAAAGATCGGTTATATTTCGGCAAGACATTAATGTTCAAAATCCGGTCTAGGATGTATCATCATATAGGATGTTTTCTGAGATATTCGATAATTTGAATCATAACCAATTATCTATGCTATGATGGTTCTGAAGGTTCTTCAAAAAGATAACCAGGTTCTATTTTTAGATTAGATTTATATGATCAAAACAAGTCTTTACTACATTGAGGTTCAAAATATACAGAGATATTTTCAGTACTTTTATTTTATGCCAATTTAATATCTGAAAAATCAACCTTTAACATGATATCCGGATACATTCAGAGACATTTTCAGGTTTTGTCGCCTTCTGAAATTTTTCAAAAATTTTCGCTGTTTTAGATGCATCATTTGGATAGAAACGCATCTCTTATGATATGTCCGTCGTTTATTGAACATGATATATACGTAAAAACTTTCAGCTTTTTATTTTGATTGATTGTTTAGACGGATCTTTTAAGCTATGTTCAGCAAAATCTTGATAATATTTTAATTAAAGTTCAAAAGGGTTTCCGGGGCGGGGTTTTTTCATGAGCTTCTGACCTTTTCTGAGATTTTTCGAAAATTTTAATAGTTTCAGATTTTGATGGAAATTGAAAATTTGGAACCAAATGCGTATTATAAGCCGAACCAATGAAAGATTTGACAATGAGACAATGTCTCCTTATGAGAATTTCATGCTTAAAGTTAGGATCTGCTCACATCCAGGAACATATTCAGCTTTAGACGATTTCTGAGATATTTTTTAGGGAACTTATTCAAGGACATATTTCAATTAACACAATTTATTTTAATATATTTTAAACAAAATTCTTTTGCCTTCTTCAGAGCTTCATACAAAAATACTAACGCATGAAACGATTTAATATGGATATTATATAAACAAGTTCTCTAAATTTCTAAAAGCTTCAAATGAAACAATGTTAGTTTATAAATAGTTTAATCCGATCTTGTCTTCAAACAAGACGAGTCAACCAAAAGCTTAGTACTGCGTTTATCATCTATTATATAATTTTCGGAAATAAATTATATATTTCAATGGGTGCAGATTACAAAAATTTAACTCAAGCAATTATTTAATTGAAATTAATAAAAAAGGAATAAAAAAATTGATAATAATAATAATAATTATAATCATGAATGTCAAAAGATAAACAAGAATTATAAAGATTAACAAGAATTACTAAAGATAAACAGGAATTATATCATAGCTTATGAAGTTTTCGAGCAGCCCTCGCTGCTGCAGCGCCAGATATGCGTCGCACGGCCGAATGCGTGCGATAAACAAAAATCGATTAACTGGCATTTGGAATCGAATTAAGTACTTGTAGTACGAGCAGCAAAGAGTTGTCATAAATTCATTGTTCGCATAAGTCCGAGGCATTTGGCAAACGCTTCCTTGTGCCGTGCAGAAATGTGTCATAAATCAGCAGCGGAATCCGAGGCCAGAGATGGATGCGTGTCAGCGTGGCAAGCAGCGTGACACGACACCAGACACCAGAGTCTGTTTGAAATTGAGAAAATTTGAGAAGTTTCAAGAAGTTAAGCAAGACTTACGAGTCGCCCTCTCGGTGGACCAGTAGATAGTTACCGCATTGTACCGCCAAACAAGGAGTTGTGGGTTCGAGCCTCACTTATATAGATAGCATGAACATCCTAGAAACACTAGATTATGGCGCAGGATTTGAATCCATGAAATCCACCTACGTTAAAAATTGTTCAGTGAAGGAAGCAGTAAAACAGATAAATTGTGCTTCAAGCTGTGACCTGATGAGATTGTTATGGCCATATAATACTAATACGGGTCACAACGAAAGGAGAAATCACTGGTTAATCTTCAAACTAAGTCGAAACAGTGTGTCCGCTTTCTTACGCTCGACCTAATTTATATACAGAGTTTAAGGATTATTAATTCGTATATATCGTATACCATTATTTACCATACAAAGTAATTATTATACTATATAAATCTACAACTATTTATTCCCAATCTCCAACAAGAAAATCCACAGATATTCGACTCCTTTCCTGGCATAAAGTCCAACCACGTCGTGCCAACTGTTGACCATCTCGAATGCCTGCAGCCAGTTCAACCAACTGGCCAAGTCCAAAAAGTATTACGAACTTTACTTTTTTGTGTTACAATTTGTAATTCGACTGGTTTTTCGGGATCCCAAACTGCACTGGAAACGACCCACGCGGACAACAACGGGCAAAAACTGAAACAAAACAAAGTCCAAACTGATAAGTGCGCCTTTAAAGGCTAAACTAAAATCTAGAAATGTCCACCTGTAGATACCCAGTACAAGCAATTAACACATAGCCATAGCTTGGGCAGCTGCCCCTTTGCGCCCGGCATACCCAACACCAGCTGACCCCCAATCCCAGGGTATGCGGTGCAAAAAGTGGTTCGCCAGACAGCCTGTCGTTGTGGCTTGGACTTGGACTTGGCCAATTGACGGCTTACATACATCTTTTGGTGCGTGGATTAGAGTGACCATTTTGGCACGTCTGGCAACCAGTTCACCCGCTGTGCTTGGTGCGTGCGCTTCCGTTTTCCGGTCACAAACTGGATCAGTTGCGTTAGAAATGTATGTATAAAAATGGGAAAGGCCTTCAAGTGGCGCAGCAAACGTGCAACAACCAGCGATATGGCAACAACAAGGCTACTCTGGCTGTGCCTGCTCCTGTTACTGTTTTGTGGCAGCATCGGGGGACACCAGCTGCTCCTCGCGCGTAGCCAGCGTTCGCTGTATGATCAGCCTGCCATTGGATGGAATACAATTGGCAGCTTTAATCCGATTAGCTTGGGTCACATGACCAAGGATGAGCTGTTGACGCTGCTGGAAGCCTGGCAAGAAGTCGATGCTGAGACCAAGCCGCCCGAGCCAGAGCCTGCTGAGCCTGTCACAGCGCCACCAAGACCACCAGTGCGACCCACAGCACCGCCACCGCCGCCACCTCCACCGCCTCCGCCGCCACCACCAATGCCTACACAGCCACCTGTGGCACCGGGTCCACCTGCTCCTGCACCCGGCTCAGCGGTTACTGTGCGTCTGCCGGCCCTTGTGCCCATACAGCTCTCTGCGCTCTTTACGCCGCCTCTTATAGCTGGCGCTGGGCTTGGGGGTCTGGGTGGTGGACCAGGTGCTGGTGGGGCAGGTGGCGGAGCAGTTGGCGGGGCAGGAGCTGGTGCCGGAGCTGTCATTGATGGCGCCGACATGGATGTGGTTGATGAATCGCCGCACGGAGCCAATGCACGACATTTTCGCTTCATGCAGCTACCCTTGACTCCAGCTAGATCACGTGCACGTTCTCCTGCCGCGCCTGCAGTAGTACGAAATACCCTGGAAAGTGTAGATGCTGGCATTGCACCCTTGGCCAACCTGGTCAAAGTCAAATCCTTAAACAAAATCAGTGGCAGATCCCACGGAAATCCCATGCCGCCAAGACCTAGGTAAGATATGTTTTATTAACAATATATATAAACTGAGGCTTAAATTCAGATACTTTTCCAGATTCCCCCTGCCCCACTCGCCCTTCCTAGCCAATGCTCCTGGCCGCCTGGAGCTGGTGCCTTCCTCCCAGATCATTGGGGACTGGCGCGAGTGAAACCAAAGTCAAACAGAGCTTAAATTTAAAATTTAGTCATAACATAAACCACACGCTGTACTAATAACAATTTGTATCTTAAGTCAATTATTTGATATTTATAATAATTTAATACCAAATTGAATTTCCGTTGGCTCAACGAAGCCTGCAGCCGCAACTAACTTAATAAGTAATTCGTTCAGTCTGTTAACCTTTCACATAGTTGCTCAGTGTAAACTTCACATGATATGTTAACTTAACGACATGTTAAAAAAGCTTTTTAATAATAAATGTTTAAGAATGAAAACCAATATGTGCTGTATTTTATTTGAATAAATAAAAAAAATTAATTTATTAAAATTAAAAACAAATAATTTTTTTTAAATCTTTGAACTTCATGACAAGCTCTAGTTTCGTCAAGTGTGGAGCAGTTAGCCACGCTGTGGAGCAACTATGTTATTTAAGTTATTGTTGAACTTGAAATATGTTAACTCGGTTAAATATAATATTTTTGATAATAATATAATAATTTTCACATTAAAATTGCATGCTTACTTTTTGTTTTTATATTATCAAATTCAATATGGTAAAAACATTCTTTAAACCTTAACAGTCAATTTAAAAGCACACTGCTGTTAAGCTCATTTTGGTTGCTATTTTATGTCAATGTTAACAGTGGCTTAAAGTATTTTAACACAAGTTTCGTCAAGTGTGGAGTAGTAAGCCATGCTGTGGAGCAACTATGTTAGTGGAAGCTGAACTTACAATCTAACGATTTAAAAAATCAGCAGTTGAGTTAAAATATTATAATTTTAATCATGGTTATATTAGAATTGCATGTTTAGTTTTGGTTTCTATATTGTCAAACTCCATGGGGTCAAAACATTCGTTAAGCTTTAACAGTCAATTCAAAAGCAAGCTGCTGTTAAGCTTATTATGTGAATAGGGTAACAGTGGCATAAAGTATTTTATCGATAACAACCTATCGCTTTGGCACAAAGCTCTTGAAAGTTTCAAAATTAACTCAAATTTTGTTCATTTTACTTAATTTTAATGAAATTTGTATTTGAAATTCGCGAATATTTATATTACTATAAATTTACAAAGCTTTCATGCACTATAAAATACTGAATTAATTGTTAATATAGTTAAGTTTTGTATATAATATTTAGTATTAATTATCTGAAGCCTAATGATAATAATTGTCATGGGAAAAAAAAACAATTACAATTTGTTTATTTCTAGTAATGGCATCGCTTTGAAAGCTTAATAAAAAAAACTGTTAATTAACATGGGCTTAACAAAAAACGTCGATTACTGTTAATCGATTATTTTGTATGGCGCGCAAAAAGCGCAATTATTCAAAATGTCAACGCTTAAGAATTAGTTGGATTCGCATAAATTATATGGGCGTGTGCGCACTTTCCTTTTACAGCGGCCCTTTCCTCATCGCCCGTGCATTTTCCCAATATATCTGGGGGTGTGAAAGCATTTTCACTTGTGTGTTGGGAGCGTTTCAACCGAGAGCCGCAAAGAAACCGCGAAAAAAAAGGGCAAACATGGAATGAAACGATATGAAATGATACCGCAAAAAGGGAAATTATGCACCACGAGAGTAACTCCGAAACCTCCTCTGCCCCCCTTGACAAAAACCCCACGCCCGGTCTATGGCAGCTCTCGACTACGAGGTGTGTTCAAGAAGTAAGGTGACTTTTCAAATTTCGCGGGCAACGTTTTTGGCGATTATCGACTTTCCTACAACACCACAATCAAGCCTGACCTTTTCTTGTTCCTAAATCTAAAGAGACCTATGAAAGAAGGGAGATTTTTTCGATAGTACGACACCTTTCCGCCTCTCACAACTAAACACAACATGATATCCATTTGAAACTTAGTACAGATATTCGGGAAACCCCAAGAAAATCGATTATCGAAAATACATTGCCCGGGAAATTTGAAAAGTCAGCGTACTTTTGGAGCACACCTCGTGCATAATTCTCGTTGACATGTTCATCTGGGGCCTCGGCCCAATGTCGAAAACTGAGCCAAGTCCACGTTGACGGCGAATGTCTCATTTGCGAAAGTGAAAAGCGTTTTCCGCCGCGGCGGCAGCTGATAGGAAAATAGGAAAATTAATTAATGCGACGACGGCATTGTTTGGCCGCGGCGGTTTTCAGTTTTCCCAGCGGCTAATTCAAATTTTGACATAATTTTTGCAGCTTTCTCAGCTTTTGTGTCTGGTTGTCGCCTCTCTGGGTGCAATTTCACTTGACTTGACCTTTGTTGCAGCTGCTGTTGCATGCCACACCCACCGCACACCGCCCACCGCCCACTGCACACCCGCACAAACATAGCACCCGCCGCCCGGAGCGCCAGTTGCCGCCTTTGTGGCTGCCGTGTGGCCTTGGGAATTGCCTTTTGGCGCTGATTTATTTGTGCAACGCGGAGGCGCCACAAATCACAGTCAATTTTGCTTGACGCTGCGGCTGACTCACCCGAAAGACCGTATCGGGGCTGTGCCCCGGGGCCCGCCGGGTTCCCGCCTGGAGTCGAACCTGTTGCAGGACTGGTCGTGTGGGGGGTGACCGGAGGGGATCGGAGAGAGGGGCTTTTAGGGGCAGGCGTTATTCTAAATGATCTGACCTTGTTGCCCGTGGTAAGCGGCGAGCCATAAATTTTGGTGCTGCCATTGCGCAAATAACTGTTGTGCCCCAAATCTGAATCCGCATCCGAATCTCAGTCCGAGTCCGAGTCCGAGTCCGAGTCTCAATCCGAATCTGAATCCGAATCCGAGTCCAAAAGTGAATTGTCGCCAGCGCTTTGAATAAATTGTTTCAGTGATTTGGCAACAAATTTTATGTAAGCCAAACAAACACCCAAAATGATATGTGAGCCGATTCGAAAGACCCCAAAAAAGAGGAAAAAATATAAAAAATAAATCGATAAACAGTTAGAACCAAATATGCAACGTTATTAAATTTACTGGCGATGACAACAACAACAACAATTGCCACAAAAATATTGAAATTAGGAATTCTCTGCCTCAGCGGGCCATACACAATTTGTCATTCGGCTTGAAACTGACAGATTAACCTACCAAATTACATGTTACTACGAAGGACCTTAAGATATATGTAAGGCTCTGTCCATCCTAACATAACCTACATACCATATTATAAAATATACTGCACAGATTCTATAGAATTTCCCATATATAATCAATGGGTTCGTTGACAATCAAAGATATGTCTCCAAAAAACATACAATTTGTTCCTCTTATATATAAATTAATCAAACAATCAGTCGGTCCATAAACATTTCAATCTAAAATTTGTTTGTCAGTCAATTAGATAAGCAGTCAATACTTCATCAACCGTAATCGGACAATTCGTAAATATATCAGTCAATCGGTATACCAGTAATACACTTAAAATGTATTCCCCTAAGGAATCAATCAGTTTATCAATATTTTTTAGCGATCATTCTCAGAGCTAACAAATCAATATACCGGTCAATTAATCGATAAAGCAATCAGTCAAACTCTTAATCAATGGGTCAACCATTAAATCAGTAGGTAGTCAACAGGCACAGATTTGTCAATACATCACGCATCTTTTTCACTAATCAATAAATTTAGTAAATGAATCCAAAAATTGAATTTTGAATTAGTCAGTTAGCAGTTTAAGAGTCAGTCAATTATGCCGTTATGCAAACAGTCAATCAGCAATTAATGTCAGCAGTCAGTCAGTGATAGACTCTTAAGCCAGTCAAGAAATCGCCCATCAGTCTTTTCGTCAATCAATTAGAATGCGAATTAATTATTTAGTTTGTAAGTCAACCAATCTGCTGGCTACTTAATCAGGTATCAGGTAATAAGCTGACAAGCAATCAATCAATAAACTAAGCAAATATTTGATAAATCACTCAATTACTAAGGTAAATCTTAGGTAAAACAATCCGTCGTTGTCGTACTAGATTGATTAGCAAGTCTAGCTCAATCAGCCAGATAGTAAATTTGTTTTTCATATAACTAGGCTATGAATCTGCTAATCAATATCATTAAAATCCTGACTAATCCTGCATTAATCAATTAGTCAATCAATATATAAATCATATAAATAGACAGTTAATCTATTAATCTGTAAGCTATTAAATCAGTCCGTCAATCTTTAAATCTGTAGGCGATCAATCAGTCAAGTAGAAAATGTTTAAGTGCCTCAGTCACTTTGTAAATCAGTTAGTAGTTTTATCAATCAGTCAATCAGTTTGCCAATCAGTTAGTAAGTGTAACAGTTTTTGAATCACTTAAAACGCCCAGTGATCAGGCATTTATCAATTCTGCATGCAGTCAATCATTTTCAATCATCATACAATCTCCTGTTTCTTTCAGTGTATTTGACAATTCGGTGTGCTCCACGCAGTGTTCTTGTTGTTGCTTTTGTTTCAACTTGCTGAAAGCCAACACAAAATTTTATTTATGCCTGTTTTGTTTTTTAGCTTTTTTGGCTTTTTTTTTGGGTTTTTTGGTGGGGTGTTGGGTGCTCGGAGGATGGCGGGATGGGGGGCTACCGACGCTGGCGGCTTTTGAATTTGTAACTGTAACGTTAACTCTAACTGTTGATGTTGGCGTGTGTTGCAGTTGTTGTTGTTGTTGTTGTTGTTGTTGCAGTTGTTGTTGTTGTTGTTGTTGTTGTTGCAGCAGCACATGCACAGCAGAACGTAGCCGAGTTGCCACACCTTTTTAATGTGCTGCCCTCGTTGGCATCGCCTGTGTTGGAGGTATTTTTTATATACCCTAACAAAGGGTTTTATGCGTTTTATCCTTAAGTTGTAGAGTAAATAGCCAAATTTCTTGGTACTTTTTATGTCAGATCTATTTAGGAACCGTTTCCAAAAAACTTATAGAGTTCTGATCTAAAAAGTGCTCCAAAATGCCGATGTTTTTTTTACTTTCCTCAGACTTAAGTTTACAACTAAAAAGTATTATGATAATAATACTATGAATCACATCTATAGGGTGTTCCAATAGAAGTAGTTGTAGTTTGTTATCGAAAAAAAACCTACATTGATAACACTTTCCAGACATATTTTGTGTTATTGTCAAGATGATAGTATATGATTTTAGTTCCCTACACGACAGAGAAACGTCAAGTTTTAGATCTTTAATTCGATCCGTTAAGATCGACTTAAACAAAATGGGAACGCATTTGCCATATTAGGAAAATAAGTGGAAGCAATATTTTGTATAAATTATTTGAAGTCCATTAGACTTTTTTCTGTGGGGTCACTCAAAGCAGGAAGTCTTTGCGAATGATCCGCAGATGGTTCTAATCTGTCTGGTAGATTGTGATATCTGTGGTATAGCATGAACATAGTAAACATAGTCTTCGCTTAATCCATAGTTTTCCAAAAATAATCCTATTATGCGGTTTTTCGAACGAAATTTACCATTTGGAAAAATTCAGAACCGTTTGCGTTTCGTTCAAAAATAAAGTACCTTGCAGCCTAATGGAACATCCTTTATATGAAATTAGGGAGGTGTGAAAAGTTCTCGACCTAACCCTGACATTAGACATAAAATTGTGTTCAATCAACTGTAATGGGGTTTTCCCAAAATTTCAGTGATATCGGTAAAATAATTAGGGTGTATCCATCGATTGTATATATTTATTCAGTATTTGGGGGAATTTTTGGAAACGGTTCCTTTTGTGGGTTCCATTGATTTGATAGAGAATTATATGATATCTATATAATATATGATATATATTATTATTATTATATGGCCTTACCAGCCCCATCGGGTCAAAGCCTGAAGCACTATTTCCCTTTATTTCTGCTTGCTTCACTGAAGAACATTTTTTACGTCCTACGCCACAACTTAGTTTTTCTGGGAGGGTCATGCCTAAGGACTTGAGTGGGACTCGAACTCGCACCTCTTGCTTGGCGGAACAGTGCGCTATACACTGATCCACTGAGGCCCCTAATATATATGATATCTATGATATATATGATGTCCATGGACATATACTAGGTGAACATTCTTCCAAATTTCCTGCAACCTGCCTGCTTCGAAATGGGGTTAAATGACCTAGGCCATATTTTAAAGGGTATCAATAAGGAGGCAAGCCAATATCAGCTGTTCTTTCGAGTTTGGATTTGCTTTTGTTTTAATGTACGCCCGCACACTTTGCACACACACACACACACACACACACACACACACACACACACACACACACATATAGACAAAAAGGAAAGTTGGCAACGCGAATGCGAAAAACTCAAGCAGAGGCAGAGAGTTGTGTGAGACCCGAGACCCCCGACTCGAGACCCCAGAGCCGAGACGAGAGGCCCGAGACTCGAGACTATAGACCTAAGACCATAGACCATAGACCAGAGCTGAGTCTGAGTCTGAGTCTGAGTGTTGCCGTTCGGACCCGAACCGAACCGAACCGAGCTGAGCGGAGGTTTATAGATCAATCTTAACTTAACTTAACTTAGGTTAGCTTAACGGACTGCCTTTTTGCCGTTAGCCGGCGGCATCGGCGCTCACTAAAATGTTGTTTGTCCTTGGAGAATGTGGCGGATAAAAGCAATAACAAATAGCACCAGACGCCATATAATATGATATAATATAAGTTAATACATGTGCAGGTCTTATATATACATATATATTTATGATCTTTCTGTGCATATAATGGTAATTGTGCCGTTAGGTTGCGTTGGCGCCGCACCCAATGTGCCCCGCTCTCGACTGACCCCGAGACCTCCCGCACGCGCCCTCCCTCGGCAACGCCAATCCCAGCACGCCCCACCCCTCACCCACGACGCCATTGGCCATTGGCAAACGTCAGATTCAGATTCAGATTCAGATCGAATCACAATCACAATCGTTGCCAGCCCGTCACAAACATCAACATTATTATTATTATATTGACTTATTGCAATTGTTGTTGTTGTTGCTTTTGTTGTTATTGTTATTATTATTGTTATTGTTATTGTTGTCATTGTTGTTGTTGTTGTTGTTGTTGCACGAGAGACCTGTAAGTATATTTTACGGTCTGGCTTTTTGTCTAATTGTTTCGATTATTGTTCCATTCGTGCGACTTCCGCCTGCCACTCGGTCGATAGAAACGATTGATAACTTATCGAAACGCAACCCAGAGCACTCAATCGTTCTGGCCAGACACCTGACGTTTCAACTGTAACTCAAATGTTTATTAACTCATTCACTTGCCTTGGGTTAAATGGGGACAAAATAATACACATTCAATCTTTAGTTCTTGAAATTAGCAGATTTTATATTGATTCCTTTTGCGAATACTAATTATTCCTTATTGTCTTACGATGCCCTGTTTAGCATGATGATTGTTCTATGATTCCAGACGATTATTGTTATGGCCATAACAACCCTATCGGGTCAAAGCCTGAAGCACTATTTGTCTTTATTTCTGCTTCCTTCACTGAAGAACTTTCTTTATGTGGGTGTATTTCAAATCCTACGCCACAAACTAGTTTTTCTAGGAGGGTCATGTCTTTCGACATGAACGGGACTCGAACTCGCACCTCTTGCTTCGCGGGACAGTGCGCTATCCACTAGACCACTGAGGCCCCTAGAAGATAGGTATATAAATTATAACGCTGCATACTTCTGCTCTGTTCTTAGAAATCAAGGGTCACTTCGAATTTTTATACTCTTTGAGAAAAAATATAATATTTACTTTATCCAAAAGTATGTAATACATTGAAGCAAACGTCGTAGGCTCTCAAAAGTTACATTCAGGATGGTCAGGAGGATGAGCCATGTCCGTCTGTCCATCTGTCCTCCTGGATGGATGCAAAATAGTCCCTCAGTTTCTGCGCTATCCTAATTAAACTTGGCACATGGCCTTCTTTTATTATGCGTCAGCACTTTTATGGAAACTAGTCAGATCGGACCACAATATCATATAGCTATCATATAACCATACATCGGTTTTACCCATATTTCCCATGTTTTCCAACGAAATTGACTGAAAGCTCACATACTCCCAAGATTCGTTATTATCAACCGCGATTTTCGAAAAAAGTATGAAATTTTTGGCTCGCCGATGATAATCCTCGAGGCCTCGGTGGACCAGTGGATAGAGAACTGCCCCGCCAAACAAGAGGTGCGAGTTCGAGCCCCACATGAAAGAAATTCATCAGCGAAGGAAGCAGAAATAAACGAAAATAGTGCTTCAGGCTTTGACCCTATAAGGTTGTTGTAAAGAACAAAATTTCAATGATAAATTTTATTAAATACATCAGCAAATTGAAAATTCATAACTTTTGAGAAATCAAAAGAATGCAGAAAGATGTCGATGGAGTTCGGAAATTGAGGGACTTGAACTTTTATAGACTGAATAGCTTGAAGCAACAATCGAATTTCTCTATAGTGAATATACAATGAAGCTCTCCCTATTATGAATTGATTTAAAACACACAACTTTTTCGTTCCAATTTCATTGTATTTTTTTGTAATTTCTGTATAATGAAGTTTCTATATAATAAAGTGATTTTCTGGTCCCGTCAAGATTCATTATAGAGAAGTTCGACTGTATTAAAGGTCTTCAATTGAGAATAATTTTGATGGCAAACCCAGTTCTACGCTAATGATGCTTATAAGGCTTCGTTTGGCCTATCAATAAATGATATATTTATATTTACAAACATTTGCTCTAAAGCTTAAGAACACTCAATGAATCGTCTCCAAGTACTTTAGCAAATTTCCTCCCATAATTCCCAAATTCAAGACCAAATCCGAAGACAAACACAATTAGACAATTGTGGCAAGCTCATCAGAGTGTTTAGCACTCAGAATCAGATTGCACCTTGAGATCCAACAGCTGGCGCAATCGGTCGATGGATTGGCTGGATTCGTTTCCTCTCTCGATATAATGGAAATACACTCTATACTATACTTATTGGATTATGTTGGCGTTGGTTTCACAATGCGAGAATTTCACAATGGGAAATTTGCATAAATCTTTATTTGCTTTGCATTTTTCCATCCTTTCCGCCCACTTTGCGTCGCACAAATAATGCGAATGGCCATAATATTTCACTAAATGTTTTCGATTTGCATATTTCAGAGGCAGCCTGGCACTATCCCCCCTCTCTTTCCACCTCTCTATCCTCTCTCATCCAAGCGAACCTGCCACTCGTCGTTGCACGTTTCGTTTCCACTTGTTGCGTGGGATAAGGCTATAGCCGTATATCTGTGTGCCAGACCAGACATTTTATAGGTTTGATTGATAGGTAATGCCTGCCTAGGAGTGCGCCGCCATAGCTCTATCATCGGGGCTACCGAGTGGTGGAGTGGCTTTTGCAGCCGCTTTTAATGTCTCGCGAAATGGCATTATTATTGTCTCTTATGCCCCATTTAGTTTGCTTTAAACATATCATTTGGCATAGTAAAAACTTTATATATGTCATAAATTTACTTACAGAAACTCCTGTTTCTTCTTATAAATTTTTAAGTACCGACGCGGTTTTCAAAGATCTAGGCAAAACAATAATATTCCAGAGAATCAGAGAAACTTGAAATAATTGACAATCTTTTGAATGGGATCCCCCGAGGCGCCTTTAAATATAAACCGATCTAAAATATTATACCAAATCTTTTATGAGAAAGGAATTTTCTATATATTTATGGAAATTAAAGCTTAAAGTGTGTTATATGCAATGTTAAGCACCTACATTCAAGTATAGAGATGTATTATAATTTTTGTTAAATTTTTTGAAGTGGCTCTGTGGATCAGTGGATAGCACAGATAGGAGGTCATATCATGGGCTTAAGTCCCACTCATGTCTAGAACATGTCCTGGGTTTTCCTCAATCTCAAATATACTTAACAATATATACCCTATCTGAACAATGACCTATCTGAAACTGACAAATTGTCTGACTGAATACTATTTATAAGCAAAAAAGGAGTACCAAAGGGCTTTAGAGGGCTTTACATTGATATTTAAGGTCCTTGGTTACATCGCATTCTATTAAAGAGAAAGTTTTAGAATATATCTATTATTACTATCTGGCCATTATGACCCTAATGGCTAAAGCACTATTTGCCTTTATTTGTGCTTCCTTCACTGAAGAACTTGCTTTCAGTGGGTGTATTTCAAAACCTATGCACTTTCCCGCCAAACAAGAGGTGCGAGTTCGAGTCCCGCTCATGCCTTTAAGCATTACCCCTTCTAGAAAAGCTGGGTTGTGGCGTAGGACTTGAAATCCATCCACATAAAAAAAGTTTTTCAGTGAAGGAAGCCAGAGATAAAGGAAAATAGGTCTTCAGGTTTTGACCCGAATGGGTTGTTATGGCCGTGTAATAATAATAATGCCACAACCTAGTTTTTTTGGAGGTTCATGCCTATATCGACATGAGCGGGACTCGAACTCTCACCTCATGTTACATATTTTGCATCTTAGCAGGTGCTAAGGAGTCGCTAAGGGATCGCTTACCTCAATCTTCATGCACTTACAGGTTTATATATAGACGATATTGTTTTTAGGAAATAAATACACAAATATTGTATGTACTTCAATAATTCAATAAAAATTTGTTTGAATACAGCTTGAGAACTTCTAGAGAGCTTTGTAGATTTGTATGCTTCCTAATTCTGCACATCTGACATAATTTTTAGGATAGTTTGTAGAGCTAACAAAAGACTACGGAAGCTCTACAGAAATTTCAATAGCAGTTAATTGGAGTACAGAAAATATTATATCTATGGATGGATTGGGGATAATTAGTTGTCGCTTAAAGTCGAGCCCTGCTCAGACACTGTCGACTAACTGTAATCAGCTGCGCAGCTGCTGCTCAGTCGCAGTCGCAGTCGCCGTCGCCGTCGCCGTTGCCGTTGAGAGTGGAGTCGGTCGACGACGCAACGGGCTGTCGGGCTGTCGGGCGGGTTCGGTCCGTATCTGTATCTGGTGTGATCGGAGCATAATTCGGCTGCGCTGGTTCCACTGCGAGTTGCCGCTGAGCTGAGGCCCCAGTCGGTGTTGTGCATTCGGCCAGAGCTGACGTGAAACCGCATTGAGCCAATCCGAAAAGAAACTCAAGAGAAAAAACCAAAATTTTTGAACAACTCAAAAAACGCGCGCCAAGTGCAATTCGAAAACAGTGTGAATCTTTGAGTGCATTCACAAACAACAAGTGCACATTTTCTGGAATTTTAAATATTTACCAACAGTTCTATTTTTTCTGAAAATTTTTTTGTTTTTTTTTTTTTCAAAAAAATAAAAACGTATTATGAAACACAATAGAAATTGTTATTGTTATCGTATGCAAATCGTTTAGAAGCAATTCCCGAATGTTTTGAAATATTGAATTTTGGTGGAAAAAAGCCAAAACAAAACAAAACAAAAAGAATACATAAAATATTATAGAGAATATTTGTTTGTTTGGTTTGTTTATTTATTTGCAACCTGTTTTCCAAGCTGTGACTCGCCCCCTGCGCCTCTGCCGCGAATCTTCCAGCCTGAGATTGAGGTAAGCTGATTAATTCTTCTTCTTCTTCGAGCTAATTATAGCCATTTGCACATATCTGAAACCGAAAATCCCAGCCAAATACCGCCAACTGTAGCTAATTTATGCCACAGTTTTGCTCAAATGTTTATCACTGACCACCCCGAAAATCGCTACGTTTTCTGCAACACTGCGCAGCCCCAAGGTGTGCCCCAACTTCCCCTCATACAACTCGAACCCACAGACCCACGGCTGGCGCCTCTGCCGGACGAACAAAAGAATTGCACTGAACCGCAACAATCAAGGCGATCCATCGATGCTCATTGGGTGGCCACTTGGTGCCTGTCAACGCATCCGCTGACCTTGCCCCAAACCCCAACCCTCGAACCCCCATACCTCCAAAGCCCCCAAGTCCCATTCGGAGCGGGAAGTGCATGCTTCAAGCTTGCCGAAGCGTTTTAAGATCGTTACGATTCCCCTAACATTGGTATCTATTATACCATATAACCATTGTCTAGCCTCAGCTGAACTTGAATAATACATATCTATCAATTCGCATATCACAAGGTTTGCAGAACTTCTGTTTTCAGTTCAACTAATTGAAATTTATGCCACAATCATAGGATATACATAGTATATCTTGGGTATATTGTATTATCTCAACATTGCGTAACCAAACTTGTCTGCTATAAATTTATGTTCCGCTTGATTCCAAAAGAATCTAAAACTTGTCTTAGAGTCTTTCTTTTATAGACTTTCTCATTAAGTGAATTAATTGAACTTTCAGAACTGGAAAAATATATTGTAGAACTAGAAATTTCTTTTCGAAGACGCAATATTGCAGCTATTGTTTATATAACATTTTAAGTGGTGTTTGTTTCGATGATTTTAAGAAAATTATAATATATATGCATTTAAGTTTTTTGAAAAAAATTCTTCTAAGGGTATTAATGATTTCTTGGCAATAATACCACAAAAGTTAGTCTAATTGAGCTTAATGGCCATAGATAATAAACATAGATAGCTCAATGGATCTCTTATAGCAATACAAAACATATTAAATTAAATAAAAAGCAAAATCCATAGACCAATAGACTTTACGAACTTGCTTTTAACCTTTAAAATTAAGTTTTCAAAGCTTCTTCACAAAAGATTTTTGAAAACCTTTCAGCCCCGTTCCCCAGGACTTACAATTAGTGGTCTAAAGAATATAATTAAGCCAATCCAAAGACAACTATTCCCCAAAATATTATCAAAAATAATATTCCCTAAAACTAGCTAAATTCAATGAATCTTTTTAAACCGATCGAAGAACAAATATTTGCAATATATATAAAATATCACCATGAAATTGTGATAATATAATATAAACTTCAACCAATTGCACGCAATCTCATATGTATTAAATGTACTTTTTTAACACGGAAACAAACTTCCATATTTCTATATTTTTTTGGACCTTATTTGCCAATCAAATAGAGAATTAAGTAGAAACATTTCCAAATGCAATTTTAAATCTTAGGTTCAAGTCCCACTCAGGAGGATAGAGAGACTTACGCAAATGCAATTTTAAAGCTAGATATGAAAATTTGATTATTAAAAACTATATATCAGCTTATACTATAAAAAATCACAACTCGACATGCATTTCCAGCGACTTTTCCACTTTGTTGTTTATTTTCACTTGGAAAAGATTATTTGTGGATCTATTAGTGTAATCACTGGATGTGTCCCAGGTATCTCAGACAAATATAATGCATTTTTTTTTAAAATTCAATAAAAAGGTGAAAATTTGAGAATTATTTTAAATAATTGAATCCCTATAACCATACCTATCGATCTATCTATATAGAAATGTGGGTCTCTGAATCGATGTATAAGTATTTTCGTTTTTATATTGAATAGCAAGTTCTCAGTGTATTTCATGATTACTAGATATATTGGAGCAGCTCATCTCAAATAATCCAGTTGGATCAAACAAATATAAAGAGCTACCCAAACTTAGGATTTGATATATTTGAAAATAAGACTCACAATCAGATTGTTGTTAGCTTTATTGTCATCTTTAAAATTGTCTAAAATAAATTAGACCACACTATTGCTAAATCGGTTCAAATTAGTTTCAAGAACACAATCCAAAGAAATGTTATTTTTGATCCAAATGTGATCGAAAAATATGGTCGCTTTTGTAAAAAAAAGTCGATATTTTCATTTAAAAATATCAAAAATTCTATTCTTTTATAGGATCGTATGATCAAATTAATTTTGAATTTAGAAATATAGCAGATCAATTCATAAATTCGATTGATACTATTCCGATATTTAGATAGCTAAATAAATGAAGACAACTTTCTAGTGATTGTCTATCTATATTGCATAATCCCCTTTATAAGAAATTTGAAATTAACAATCGCTAGAAAATAGTTTTACAATATCCTTAAAAAGGGACAAATAATTAGTGCTCAAAGTGTGTTTTAAGAATTAAACTCTGAATTACAAAGGGTCAGAGCAACTGAGATTTTCAGACTAGAATCCAAATTATATTACCTGAATTTGGTGGGGCGTATTTTAAATGTTGAACCAATCGATTTCCGGCTCAGCAAAAGCTTACATAATATTAATATTGAAAATAATATTGTCCACTAAGGATAAAAATACATCAAGTTATATTGGCTAATCGAAGGGGTGGTCTCTTTATTTAACTCCTACCGCTAGTGCCCCTCATCCTAAGTAGCAGATTTTCAAATTTTCAATTTGAAACTGGCCTATATACCTGGTTTATATATCTATATATACTAGTTATCTGAGATATTTCATTAATTACTTGTTTAAATATTTAATGTCATTTAATGTTGTGCTTGTCTAATTTCTAAATAGAGCTCCAAGTCCCGCACCCTTTAGACCTTATACCTTATATAGTAATTAAACCATTTGCCAGAATATGAGTTAATGAATCATAGTGCCAAAAGATTTTGATTACCCGCATCGAAAATCAAACGGCTTAATTAAGGCAGAGCCTAACGGTCAATTAGCCCAATCTTTGGGATTAAAACGCTTCTAAGAAACGCATAGACCGTTTTATCCAAATATGTATAAAAATTAACCCTGATTGCCAAAAGTTTGGTCTAAAAAGCACAGCCAGAAATGCTACCCTTTGACCCGACCCAGTTCCATATGTCGCCGGAGCTAATTCCAGTTTCAGTTACAGTTACAATTTGTGTTCCGATTCCGTTTTGTTCCCAATTGCATTAGGCCTAAACATGGGCGAAACGCCCACTTGGCGACGGTCTGCAGCATTTCATTCCGTTTCATTCCATTTCGTTTCGTTTCGCTGGGCTTTGTGGCATTTCATTTCCATTTCGTAGCCGTCTGCAGGCAGCGCAGTAGCAGTTGACAGTTAGCAGTTGGCAGTTGGCAGTTGGCAGCAAGCCAAAAAGGTAGTAGACAGTCGGCAATTGGTAGTAGGCACTTTGGCAGTAGACAGAAGACAGTAGCCCCCGTCCAAGCCCCAGCGCCAAGCCGCAGCCGTTACAATTGCCGATCGCGTCGCGTTTGGCGGTTCTTTTCGAAATCGACTCGATATTTGATATTTGGATCCATTGATAGGTATTAGGTATTACCTTGTGGCACGCGTTGACTTTCATTTCGGTTTTCTGAAATGGTTTTTTTTCAGTGTGTTTTTCTTTTGTTTTTTGGGTGCATCAAGTGAACAGTTAACCGCAGACAACGTCGGGCGCTACAGCGGTGCTCCCTTGTCATAAGACATGCATATTAAAAACTGAAAGCCCCCCGATTGATTCAAATTGAGCATTTCGTATGTGCAGTGCGACCCGGCCGCAGCCCCTCCCAAAGCCCAAAGCCCCAGCACACACAGCCCCACCGCAGGCATGTGAAAGTGTTCGAAAAAAGCCAAACAATTTTATTTCGGGCATTTCCAAACAACATAAACAAATTAAATAAACAATCAACAATCGACCATCGACCATCGACCACCGACAAACTGCGTTTTGACACACATTTCGTGGCCCCTAGAAGATTTGGTAAGATTTTTTCGAATTTTTTTCTTGAAAAATTTTTTAAATTTTCTAATCGAAGTCATGTGGCACTTTGTAGTAGCTTCATAATTCCAATTATATAGAACTTGACCGAAGTATTATCACTTCGATTAGCCAATCTTTTATCATCAAGAAAGTCTTGATAGTCAGAGAGTGCCAGGTTCGGGCTATACGTTGAAAGGATCAAAACTCTTCAACGAACCTCCCTGATTAGGATAGATTCCACATTCCATAAGAGCACACATTGATCAGTAACAGTATAATTTTCGATCAGGTGCAATGAGGGTTGTCTTGAAAATATCTAAAGACCCTAATATGTAAACTAAACATAACCTCTATTTGGTTTCATCGACTTTTCAGAACTACTAAAACTACAACAAAGAGGGCTTTGTTCTTGCCCAATAAACCTGAAGTGTTGTTTTGGAATCAATAGCAATATATAAGTATTGTAGTAATTTCAAAATTTTATGGATCTTCAGACAAAACATTTTTCATAAGCAATATTTCAATTACTCTTCAAGGAATACTATTCAAAAGTATTTTCAACGGTGATTTTGCATCTAAATTTCTCGCGATTCAGCCTTTGGTTCCTCACTATGAAATATTCTGGATTTCGCCCCCAAATTTGACTATACATATTGAGCCATTATACAACCGATTATCAAACGCATTACATTTTTTCAAAGAGGTTTACTAAAATTTATTTTGCATCTAAATTTTTCATATTTTGAAGATACAATTTTCATCGATTTTCCCGACATAGGTTTTGATCTTATTTCATATTTAAAACCAAGAAATATTTTGGATTTTTGCTAATATAGAATATACGGGACCTCGGTGAACCTGTGGATATTGTACTGTCCCGCCAAACAAGAAGTGCGAGTTCTCGAGTCCCGCTCATGTCAATAGGCATGACACTCTTAGAAAAACTATGTTGTGACGTAGGATTTGAAATCAATCCACGATCTTCAGTGAAGGAAGCAGAAATAAAGACAAATAGTTAAAGACATATAATAAATAATAATTATAGAATATAAGCTCCATGCCTGCTTATTATTTACTTTTTTTTGGGCACTTGATGTTATTTTCCTAATTCTTATAGGAATTATCAATTCCTAATTCTTATAGGAAAAAATTTTTTAGAAAAAACTAGGTTGTGGCGTAGGACTTGAAAACCACCCACATGAAAAAAGTTCTTCAGTGAAGGAAGAAATAAAGGTAAAAGGCCTGAAGGCTTTGACCCGATAGGGTTGATATGGCCATATGGCCATATCTTATAGGACTTAATATTTTAATTTATCTTTTAAAAATTATACATTTTTTAAGTTTTAAATATTAAATTTGACTTATTTTATTAATTTCATAGGTTCTTTTTCTGTAAGTTTGTGTTAAAAGTGCAGAGTAGTATAATATATCTTCTCTATCTATATCTTCTATATTCTAACCCATTTATAGTTTTTCCTTTTCATTTCTTTAAATCTACTAATCTATGTAGATAACCCTGATATTCCAAAATACGGTAGCCAGTAGATTGGATCCTTTTTTTCGGCTGTTTCCCCTGTTGAAATGGCGAGGACTCCAAGTATAATCCATGTCTAGCTCTATCCTTCAATCTAAGAATTCTCATTGAATTGCTGGTTGTGTCTTTGCATGGGTTTCTTCTCTCTTTGAATTTTCCACAAGTTCTGCTTAAAAGGTATGAAAGTTTCGGGGCTTTACAATAAATTACTTTTCTTTCATGGCATGCTTATTTGTTGTTGTTGTTGTTGTTGTTACGAGTATTATTATTGTTGTTGTTGTTTTCGTTGTTGTGGTTGTTGTTGTTGGCTCGGTTGTCGCTGGCTGAGTTTGGCAGCTTTCTTGCATAATAAACAAGATCAGCACACAATGTGCAACATTAGGCCAATGTTGGTACGTGGACACTGGCACTGGGGACACGACACAACGGGCGCTAAACTGCTAAGAAAACAAAACAACAACAACAACAACACCACCAACAACAACAACAATCGGGAGACCAACAACACCAACAACATCGACAACAACAACAACTTTTGCTCTCGTTTCCACTGCGCGTTGCTCTCAACTGCGTGAGGCACATGGACAATTCGGATATGGCAACGCTGCTAGTGGCAGGCCGCACAGTTGCACGTTGCGAGTTGCCAACGGCCTGTTGCCATTTGTTGCCAATCGTCGAGTGCAGCGCATGCCACATTCGTTGTGAACCTGCAGCCAAAAAAATATAAAAACAAAAACAAAAAAAAACACAAAACAGAAAAAACTGAAAGAAAATTTATATATATATAAACGAAAAAATCGTCAGTCGCAGCTTAACTGTTACTATAACTGTAAATGTAACTGTAACTGTGTCGCTCCAGCCTCAGCCCCGTTGCACGTTGCACGTTGCACAGTTGCTCCATTTTGCACTCGCCACAAACCAAAATCAACAAGGGGCAACGCTACCTTTGTGCCTCCCCCTGGCCATGCAATTTGAATAGGCTCCCATAAAATAGGTACTTGCCACACAACACACACACACACACACACACACACAGAGCGAGAGACAATGTCCAGTTAGCTACAGTTAAGCATCATTTGAAGAACCCCCTTCATATCATAGAACTGTTGTACAAACTCCTCAAACTATCTTTAGCTATGCCGCCCAAGAGACAAGTCATCTGAAATACCCTGAAATCTACAGCTTACGAAATATGAAATATATATGGTATATTCTTCGTAAATAAAGTTCTTAAACTGACCTATCATCACATATTTGATGACAAGAATATGTAGAAAAGTTCCGAAATACTCTGAACTCTTGTGAGAATACTATAATTTATCTAAAATTCCATAGATTTAGATTTTGGTCATTTGGGACCGCGGTGGACCAGTCCCGGCAAACAAGAGGTGCGAGTTCGAGTCCCGCTCATGGCGATAGGCATGACCCTCCTAGAAAAACTAGATTCTTGCGTAGGATTTGAAATCCACCCACATAGAAGAAAATGTTCTTCAGTGAAAAAATTTGAAATAAAGGAAAAAAGTGCTTCAGCCTTTGACACGATAGGGTTGTTATGGCCATAAAAGAATAACAATTTAGATCTACAAATATCTGAAATATAGGGAATTTTCTTCGTATAAAGCTCTGAAGTATGAACCATCATCACAAGATATAGAATAAATCAGAATTTACAAATTATAAATAAAAAGCTTAAAACGGAAAACTTGTGTATTATAAATTATAGTTAGAAGTATAGTTGGTATAATTAGAAGTATAGTATAGATATAGTTAGAAGATTATTAAAGTTGGCAGTTGTTCTCGAAAAAAGTTCCTTTATAATTCAGAACTTTACTTGGTTCTCATAAGAAGCTGAAATAAACAACTATGCAAATTATTGATAGATTGCTAAGCCGATTTACAAGATATTAGACATTATTTCTCGGGTAAAAAATGAAATAATGCTATATATACTATTATCGAAATTAAAAGATAGTTGAATCAGGAGACAGAAAATAACTATAGAATCTATTTGAAAAACGAAATGAAAGCAAGTTTTCCAGATTTAATAAATAAAATATGGCTTTCTTTTGTGATGGCACTTGATTGGGATAGGGAAGTACCATTTCCATTTTTAATCAATATACTATTTTTTATAGATCAAAACATTTATTTTCTGTATGGTAATTTATGCTAAATATGAAATTCCACAAGATTTGTTATGATACTAAGATTTTACTATTGTATAAACCTATTTATGGGATACATGGAATTCAATACCAATTCTGAATCCCAGATTCCCTAAGATTTCCATTCAAATGCCCTCTCATTAAAGGGATTCGTCAATAGCAAGGAGGCGTTGACGTTGATCCACCCAAGGCAAGTCTGTATCCCAGGAATTAATTGCTTTTGGATCATTTTGCATTCACCAAAGATCAAAAATTCTCAATTGTATCCATAGTGCTTATCCTACAAATCCTGCCTGATTGAAGCATACCGTAAGATGAGATGATAATATGAAAATCAAGGCGAATTACAAACTATATTTCGGATGTTTGAGCTATCTCTATACCAAAAAACTCTTTCAAGCAAAAGCCCTATAATATTTATTATATGAAAGGAGTTAATTTTTCCAGATCAGATCTAATTGTAAGCTTGGGTTGACACCACGACAACCAAACTCCTAAATTGTTTTCTAAAGTAATGCGAAGCGAGTTCGATTTAGACATAATACCAAGCACAGATCGGTTCCATCCTGTGGTCACTGTACCTGTGCACTGTGCATCGTGCTGCATTATCTGCAGCAGAGTTGCTGCCACAGCATCAACGTCGGCATCGGCATCGGCGGCAGCAACATTTTTGGCCGCAAAGTGCACATACGATACGATACGATACGAGTCCCAACAATTTGCTTGTATTGAAAACGCGGACGCGTGCCACAAGTCGAGACCGTAATTGCCACACAGCGGACAGAGCACAGAGCACAGAGCACAGAGCACCGAGCGCACCACATCGAACCACATCGAGCCACAAATCCATCGAGTTGCCATCGAGTTGCGGTGGGTCGGCACATTTGGCCAGACAAAAGAAAAAGTTCCATCAATGCAAAAGTTTTTGGTGACTTTTCGTGTCCGGCGATTTTTGCATTGTTTTTGGCAAATTTGTAAGCACTTTTTGCCGACTTTATTTTTAGCGCATTTTTGTTGTTGTTGTCGTTGTCGTTGTGGTTGTTGTGGTTGAGCGACAGTGCTGCCCAGCGCTAATTTGGAAGTCAAAACAGTCAGGTAAATATGGTTTTTAAGGGCTTGCATTATTACAGCCGCGATAGATACATATTTTTTCAGTTCAGCTCCCAAAAATCACCTTCGAAATTATAATTAGGAAAGAAGATCTCGAAAGAAAAATCGGCCGTGTATGTCCCTATACAACCCTATACAAACGAGACCCTTAGTTTTTGAGGTATCGCTATGAAACTGAGCACAATTGTCTCACACAATTTATATTACTTATTAGCAATCACTATATAAAATTTCAAAAGAATCCGACCCTGTTTATACATATATTTCAAGCCACCAAATTTCATTCGGTTCGGATGACTATAACATATAGTTACCACAAGGCTAAACATTGTCCTTGCTCATATTTCCCATATTCTTAAGCTATTTGCATGCAAAGTTCACACACACTAAAGCTTCTCAATTATCTATGGATCCACCAAAAAGTTGTACCACCTATATCTGCTGATATCTACCACTATATTATAAGCTTAGCTGCAAATACAAGTAAAAGTCAGTTTCGGCATTGTATCAATCTTATTCCAGCTATTGGAATGAAAGATCACACACCATCCAGATTCTTTATAATCTATCTCTTAATGAAATTTTAAAAGGATCTTATATTATATATCTTATATTATATATCATATATTCACTATATCATATAATTCCAACACTTTTAAGCAATTTAAATTTTTCAGGGACTTAATTTTCATTATAATCTTTCGTTACCAAAAATTTCATGAATTTTAAGCCATTCCTTGAAAAAAAAAATTTTAAAAAAAAAATGTTTTTTTTGAGTTGAAATGTTTATCAAAAGATTTTTTTTAATTTGAAGAAGTTTGCTCAAGATACACATATATATGCTATGGGGCATTATTGTACACACCGTGAAAGTAAAGCAACCGATTTATGATAGAGAGATCTATCAGGAAGGTAGACAGTTTTAGGAGCTCTATTTTTCGCAAGAGAGAAATTTTTAATTGAAATCAGAAAATTTTTATGAAAATAAAGCTGAAATTGTATATATGTTTTCTTTTCTACAAATCGTATCTAATGACTCTTTCACCTCATAAGGCATTAAATATTTATAGGTTAAAATATGTCAGAATAGTTAGTCGTTCGGGCAAGCATTCCTCCAAGAGGTTATAATTTCAGCGGATTATTGTTACGGTTGCCTAATGAGCTGTCAGCTGTTCGTTGCCTGCCACAAACTGTGGCAGTGGCTGCACTTTTCTCGGTACTTTGTCAGTTGCTTTGGAGCACTCCACAAAGAGCTGACACACCGATGTGGGCGTCTTCCAACTCAGTCCAAGTTATTTCAGACCAAAAGCCCCCAAGAGGCGGCAACTGAGACGCATTCCGAGTCTCGTCTTATGGCCCACAATTCATGTCTTATGTCTTGTCTCGGCTTGTGGCCTGTCGCTTGGCTCATCATTTGCAATATATCATAGAGACAGTGTGCCCAGACTACAAAACGAAACAAACATTTGCAACTATTGTCTTTGCCACAAAATGATAATCGGACGCTGTTTTTCAGGCCAAATCGTGGGTTTCGGAGGGAATTTGCACAAACGTTTTGATTACGATTTTTATATTATTTCACTTATTTGACTTTGGATAAATATGATTTAATCAAATATGCAAAATTATTTGGAACCGGTTAAATTTTGAGTTGTGCATCCTTCGATGCGTTCGTTGAACCAAAAGTTTTGTCAAATATTTATTGCTTTTATAATTAAATTCAATTAGATAATTTCAATAAAGTTGCTTAGAATTTATTGTTTATTGAAAACAATAAAATTGGAAGAAGAGAAGAAGAGACTATTTTTTGAGTTGATAAAATAGTGAGGAGTATTACTTATGAAAAGACTTGAAGCTAGTAAGACTTAAGAAGAATTCTAAGAACTGAGTAGCATTACCCTCCAAGAACACTGTAAATTTGATCATGAAAGGTAAACCTCTTAGTGAAATTTTGTTAGATTTTTATATATATATATATATAGG
This sequence comes from Phorticella flavipennis, assembly GCA_037040045.1. NCBI lineage: Eukaryota > Metazoa > Arthropoda > Insecta > Diptera > Drosophilidae > Phorticella > Phorticella flavipennis. The sequence continues at coordinate 10,387 of JBANCY010000181.1, read as the reverse complement.
AAACTTGAAATATTATCTCCAAATTTAGCTATATCTAAATTGAACTCTGCAGCTGAAACTGATCGACTACATAACAGATGTAACCAATACATAGCTCTATAAGTGCAGAAGTTAGAGCCATACGGAGGAATGGGACATGGCTAAATCGAATGGGCTTTTCAAGATCATCAAGAAGACATATACTTTAAGAGGGCTAACCCGTCTCCATCTGCCTATTCCATATCTTCCAACAATACTTTTAAGTACTTTTTCCAATTTTTCAAATGGGATCGGGTAAAAAAATGTTCTAGCACTTTCTTCTTAATTATTGTATACCATGAAGTAGTAGTTAGATCTATTTGGAACATTCTCGGAATAAAAATAGAAAAATTTTTTTTCCAAAGGTTTCATAAAAAACCGTTTACAACATTTGGAGATTTCTAAATGATATATGTAGTATTCCATTCGCATATTGTCATTAGCTAAAGTCAAAAGTTTGACTTATTTCGACTGTCCACACATTGGGTTTGGGCTATGCACTCTATCATAAAGACTGAGCTAATGACTTGCATAGCACCTTTCAAATCTACCTATAAATAATACCATACCCACGGCAAGTGTAGTAAAAGTGTTAATTTTTAGCAAACAATTTGAACTTGCCGCAATCGGTTTGGCTTGTGAGTCATGATGAAGTCTGGTGAAATGATATATGGGCCTAACAATTTGCGCAATTCTAAAAGTACATAGCCCAAAAAAATAACAATAAAACAGCTCCAATAAATTTCAAGAGATACTTTCATATTTTTTAACGAGCCCCAACTGGATTTCGACAATAAATTATTGAAATGTTTTCAATTTGTTCCAATTCGTTAAATATTATCAAATGTGTAATTAAATTTTTCGATTGTATATTTAAATTGGATATAAATATTATTTATAGGAAATTTATGTTTTGGGTAATATATTATAGGGTGTGTGTAATGCACTTAATCAACATTTTGATGCAATAAATCGGTTAACCCACAGTTTCCACAAAAACTGAAGGACAGTGTAAATCACTTGCCATAGAAAATGCTATACTTTAGCGTAAAATTAATGAATTTTCAAGACCCATTGAACTGAAAACTTCTATTGTAATGCCCAGACAAATCATTAATGAAAACGTCATAAAATTGTCATAAAACCCAACACCCACACATCATATTTAATGTACTGTTTGCTACCAACAGCTTAATGGATTTCTTTATCCCCATAGCAATAAAGCCCTACAACTTGACACTTCCGAATGCGTTATTCATATTTTCTTCAGTCTTAAGTGCACTTGTCAGACAATCTTTCAATCTGTAACATAAATATAGCATTTAACAATGCCGATATTTATTGCCCAATCGATAAATTACATCATTACAATGCGATATTTACATATTCGAGAATTAGTCGAACCGCAAGAGCTGCACCTGCTGTCAAAGTGTGTGTGGCAAGAGGCGATCGGCGAATGCAAATCCCCCCATATGAAACGATCTCTCAATTAAGTGCAACCCTATATGGCTTACGGCCCTGGTACAAATGGAACTCTCCGAAACTGTTGTAGGCGGTTGTTATTGTTGGTTGTACAAAGGTGCCGAATGCTAAATTCAGTTGAATTGCATTTGTAATTGATAAACAAATCGATGGGCAGAGTTTGGTTGGGGGGAGGTGGCACAGGGGGCACCTTCGATAGGCAGAGGTTGGTTAGGGGGCACCTTCGATAGGCATGTGGGGGCTGGCCTTAATGGCCTTATGGCTGGCGCTTGTGAGCAAAAGGAGCCTTGTTAAGAATTTTTTACAGTGTTGCAACAACAACAACAACAACAGCTCTGGCAACCAGTCAAGCGCATCTTATATGGTTTATCAATCCGTCTTGGGTTATGCAACAACTGTTGAGTGTTGCCTATTTTTTATACTCTTTTGGAAACCTCTTTTCAGAGGTTTTTAAAGCACAAGAGCTTCGTTTTGTCTGATGTAACAACTAAATGATTAAGCTACCATATGGCTAAATATATGTTTTGGCCATAATTCTCATGTTTCTTAAGTTTATGGCTTGAAATTTCACACACACTTAAGATTTTTTGCACTCTATTGATCTACCAAATTTGAAAATAATTGACTCACTAAATCATATAATAAAATACTTTTGTTCTTAGTTGCCATAAAATTGACATTGACATTTGAAATTACGGATTCTGTATGTAGAGTGTTCCATTAAGACGCTTAATACTTTGATTTTGAATATTTGGAATCTTTCTAAATATTTTATGTTCTTTCGAAACGATTATCATAGTATCAAGTTTGGAATATTTTGCGAATATATTCACTGCGACTATTCTGCAGATATCTGACTTTTTCGGCTATATTTTTTACGACATTTTGTAGTATAGCCTCGAGAATAACCCGCTATATCTATATAATCGAGCTTTTCAAGCTTAGAATCTTCTTCGGATCATTTACATTTATCTTCTCCTTTGATTGATCCCACAGAAAAAAAGTCTAATGGTGTCGAATCGCATGATCTGGGCGTCAAATTCATAACAAAAAGCACGGCTTGAGAACTAGTGGGGTAACGGTGAATGGATCTTAAAGTTTAAGAACTAAAATTTGGTGATGTTAATGCGTTCATCTTTCATGCAGCGATCCAGAGCAGAAATCCTATAGGATCCTGGTGACAATAACGAAAAATATTGCGGAAAAGTTACGCTAATGCAGATTTTATTCGATAAAAACTAAGATTCAATTCCAATAATTGAACTTTATTTATAAGATTTCTTTAAACTATACACGACAGCTCCGAAAAGAGTACGAATACTTCGGTGTGACGAAGGTAGTTCATACATCATTGCCTTTTTTGAGGGTGTAAATGGACTTAATTACAATGGTAAAACTAAAACTGATTGACTGGCAGATACTCTGCAAATTGAGTTTTTCCATGGGCGTTAAATGTGTGGGCGTGGCAGTTGGACATGCTGAAATTTCATACAGTTTTCATATCAGCTGTGCCAATTTAGCGATAAATATCGCTTCATTTGAGCTGTGTGCAACGTGTGGCACTGGCGTTTTCGGCTTGAATTTATTGCCAACTCATGCACCCAACTTGCAACAAAATAATAACAAAAAAAAAAAAAATTAAAAAGTTAAAATAATAATAATAAAACAACGAAACCGAAACCTTCTCCCGCGCCTCGATGAGTCAACACGGCGCGCTATAAAAGTGGAGCAGCAGCAATTGTATCTATGTGCAACGCCCACTGGGTGTGGACGTTGACGCGATTTCTGGCCATGCCTTGTCAGACAAATAGTTAGACATTATATAGATATATATATATATATATATAGAGATATATATAATGGATAGCTGAGGCTTATATAGAACTGCATCTGAGCTTGGCAAACAATTAAAATTGATTTGCTGTGGCAGCTTTTCATTTGCAATTGCCGATGACAACAACAGTCTGGCAACGTCAACGACAACAACAACAGCAACAACACATGACACTGCTCAAGGTACAATGTCAAGACCTCGCGCCACATACAACTGCAAGGCTGCCACATGCCGCACCACAGGAGGAATGCATCAATGCTGAGAATTCCCAATGCTCTTCGATCGCACGTCGAAAAATCTCAAGAACAATCCACAAGGCACAAGGCTGCCTCTGCCGTTGTTGTTGTTGTTGTTGTTGTTGTTGTTGTTGTTGTTGTTGTTGTTGCCACAGTTTGTGCAACATGTTGCTCAGGCAATTGACTTATTGACTCATTGTCTTATTGATGCATTGATCCACTGATTCATTGATACACTTTCAAATTGCAGACACAGTTGGTCAAGCGCCTGGCATGGATACGCTCTATTTGCTGCCGGTTCTTCTTGGACAACCAACTTGCCAAACTTGCCAACTTGCCAACTTAACTGCCAGCTGCCAGTTTGCCAGTTCGCCACTTGCCACTTGACCAAGTTAAGCAGTTGCCCAAAGCCAAACAAACAAACAAACCAAAGCCGCGCTTCAAGCCCAAAACTTTGGCCGCAAAAGCCTTTGTGAAGCCCTGCAAAAAATATGGTTTTTCTTTTCGTTTCAATCATTGCCATCAAAAGGAATTTCTGAAAACTAAAAACTATAAGTTCGTTTTTCAAATTTGTTTTTGCCATTTTGCTTATTACTCAAAAAGTGGCGGACTTTTAGCAAAGATTTCCAACGACTTTAATCCATTATGAACTTTCTTAGACGAAACCAAAATCTTGCTATTCAATCTCAGGGTCCTCTCACCCTCGGAAAAGGCCGACTTGATTCTAGATTCAATTCTCTATTTTGCATTAGGGTTAAGGCAAAACATATCATTTGGTTAAAGCAACAATTACCTTATCTAACTATCTTTTCTAACTTTATTAAAAACTGAGTAACTTTGTATGATGAAATTTTATTATGTTTATGTTTCATTTACATTTTTCAAGAAAATTGGAAAAATTGGTCCAAAATCTTCGGAACCATATTAGCCTTAAGAACATATATTTTCCGAAATTTCGTTCCACATATATCCAAAATTATTTCCGCAAAACAGTTGAAATATTGCTCATAAAAATGAAATGAAATGTATCTCATGTATCAAAAAATTCTTATGATAGGCACTGGGACCTTTTCTTGAGTAAGAAAAGAATTTGATACCGCTCAACAATTATATTATGCTATAAATGAACTAAATTTTCTAATAGTTTGGTACTCTATCAATTTATTGGGCCTTGGGGCATACCTTTGACCTTACCTGACGATTTCCTTGAGATGGATGAAAACTTTACCTATCTCTTATTAATAGCACGATAAAAATTGTCTGAATTTCATAATGGTTTAGTCCTCAATGAATTGATTACAAATAAAGCTGTGAACTTAAAAAACAAAAATAATCATAATTAGATTAGAAGAACAGAAATTTTTACTGCTTTCGTTTATGAAATTCAATCTGAACATACGTGCAATAGTTTTCCCCAAGCTCACCTGTTCAATGTTTTCCTTCAAGGAAAAGCTTCATCTGAGAATCTCTGAGATAGAAATATTCTTACAGATATTAGAGAAAGGCGAATTGACAAACAGACAGATTGGCTTCAATATATCCTCGTCTATTTCTGTCCTTCAGACACATCTATATATATTCTATCTACACTTTCAGAGGGATCTTTAGAATGAAAATTTTGCAAATAGGCTCGCTTTAACTTGGTTTTACTGATTTCTAGAAAGCTCAACCAAAACTCTTTGTATACTTGTGTATACTTTTCATAATGACATGATAACTGCTCCAAGCTAACTTGGAAATCAGTTTGAAAAATGGGAAGAAGGGTATTATAGTTTTTTTGGAATGTATGTAACAGGCAGAAGGAGGCGTGGCAGACCCCATACAGTATATATATTCATTATCAGCATCAAAAGCCGAGTCGATATAGCCATGACCGTCTGTCCATCCGTCTGTACGTCCGTCTGTACGTCCGTCTGTATGAAAGCGCCGATTTCGGAAACTTCGAAAGATCCGTACATGAAGGTCCGTGTATACAATACACATATCAATGACATCGCCCATCGAAACAGTTCCATTTACTCCAGAGACTACTTTGGCTTCCACAAACCTCATCAACTCATTCAGATAAAGTTGATTTTCCGTCGGGATCATTTTTTTTTTTTGAGAACTTAGCAAGGCTTTCACTTTGGCAATGTTTTGATCTGTTATCGCTGAATGGGATCGGGGAACGCTTTGTGAGTGGCCAGTTGACGCCTTGCGGCAACCCAATGTCTGACCTCCTGGAACTTTGGCACAGTCTCCATTCGAATTTGAGTGCTTCGTAACGCTCTCCGGCTGGGGGTTTTGCGGGTTTATAGATAAATCGATGGCGATTGATAAGCTTTGTGCTGTTGTTGTTATTGTCGTTGTCGTTGTTGTTTTTCAGTTTTTTCATTTAATTTTTTTTCCTCTCTTTGTTTCTTGGGGTTTTGTTACAATTTCGAATTAAATGCGGGAAAGCAAATGAAATCGAAATCAAAATGGCGCAATGACATTTAAATTGGCTACGAATTTGCGGCTAGAAGCGGGGCAAAGCTTTTGGCCGTCCTACAAAACGTGCCTCATTGTGGTGCCTGTAGTTGTTGTAGTAGTTGTTGTTGTTTGTTTATAAAACAACCACAACAACAACAATAACAACAACAACTGGCAACTGGCAACAAACAATAAAAAGCCAAGGGGCCAAGCGACTTGACAAAATGAAATGCGCTCAAATTAAAGTGATTTTTTTTACCTCTTTTTACCAAATTTTAAGGCGGCTTTTTGGCCCGGCGCCCCACTGTAACACCACCAACAACAACAACAACAACCACAATTACAACAATGAAGGAAAAAATATATATATAAAATTATGACTGTTGATCTAATTATGGCTCGGACTGTGTCTTGCGGCAACCTTGGCACCAATTTTCAACTCGAATTTACCAAATTTTTTCTTTCCATTTTAGTTGAGTTTTTTTCTTACCTTTTTTTGACAGTTTTTGGGGTGGTGTCGAGCTTTCACCGTGCCGCATTCTAAGCCCCTCCAGCTTTGGCTCTGACTGTAGCAAATGCCACGCCCATTATGGCCATGTTTGCCTTTTGGCTTAACGCTTGCAACAGCAGCCCTCAATTAGCGTTTCAATTTGCAACAGAAAACAGTCAGCAGGCAGCATGCAACATACAAACTGTTGTTGCCACCCCAAAGCAAATGCCACAAGCTAAATAAGACCAAAGCTCGACTGGCAAATACCACGCAAATAAGCAAAATACTATAAACATGTAAGAAAGCTCTAGTCGAGTGAGCTCGACACTCTTTCTGCTATTACAAACATTTCCAATAAAACTATTATACCCTTCTTCCCATTTTTCAAATGGGATCAGGGTATACAAATTCACAGATTGTCAATCCAAAAATGTTTTTCTTTTGAAACTATTATACTATTTAAAGGTTTGTTCTTCAATTCATTTAAAGACAACTTTACGAAACATGAAAAAGTGCGTCTCAAGTTTTTGAAGAATATCTGCCTTACATAAAGCTAAATTATAAAAACTTTATATTATTATTATAACAACCCTGTTTGGTCAAAGCCTGAAGCATTATTTTCCTTTATTTCTGCTTCCTGAAGTGAAGAGCTTGAGATCCATAAAAAATGTAAAAGCATTTGTTAATGTTTCTGCACCCTGATTCATAAAGAAATTCTCCCAAAAACTGTAATCAGAGGCCTCGGAGCGCACTGTGTCGCCAAACAAGATGCGTGGGCTCGAACCCAACTCAGATCGAGAGCTTGATCTGTCACAATCTAAAAGTCTCACTTCCTTTGAAATTGACATTATTCTAAAATTTTACATGTATACTATTAATTGGGTAGACCAGAGGATAGCACACTGTGTCGCCAAACAAGACGTTTGGGTTCGAGCCTCACTCATGTCGATAGCGTAACCCTCATAGGAAAGTTAGGTTGTGGCGTAGGATTTGAAATCCACCCGCGTAAAATAAAGTTCTTCAGTAAAGGAAGCAGAAATAAAGCCAAATAATGCTTCAGGCTGTGACCCAATAGGATTGTTATGGCTATAAATTAATAATATTAACTTTATTTTTGGTTTCTTATAAATTGGGAAGCTTAAATTGTCCAATTCTAAAAAATATTTAAATTTTCTTCCTATTTAGTAAACAATATCTGTTAAACATACCTTAAGATTCGTAAATTTTAATAGAAAATCTCAAAGTCCGACAAATTTAAATCAAACCAGCAAATTCCTTATCCCCAATATAACCACCTCCGAAAACAAATCAACTAACATACAGGGTATTTAGAATGTGGTAACATATTTGAGATAGCAAACAATTATCTTCGGGCCAAAGATAGAGTCGTTATTTGTATTAATATTTGAGTCTAATATCCGTAGGATTAGCATAATATTTGCTGGGGCTGTTGGGGCTGCAGGGGCTGTTGGGGGCTGCTGCACGAGCCACAAAATAAAAGTAAAAGTTTGTTTATTTTTGCCAATTTTTTGCGCAATTTGACGCCGATAACGAAAGACTTAAGAAACGAACTTTAGCATTTTTCGATCGGCCAAAAGACAAATGTTAATAGAAACAGACAAACACATATGGCAGCGCCCCATGCAAATATGCAATGGACATGGCCCACAGCGCCCCAGGCCAATGTAATAGACCCCAGACGACGGATCCCAGAGGGGAACACATTTTTGGAGTTTTGAAATCGTTGTATATGGACTTTATGGTTCTATGCTGATTGCAAGTTGATGAATTGCCCATGATTTTGGATGAAAGAGTAGACAGAGGGTTAGATGACTACTACATAAGATCAGGAGTAGAATAACTAAAGTTCTGTGGAAATCGAGTAGAACTTTAAAAACATGCAAAGTGAAAATATCATTGCGGGGCATACTTCTAACTTTCATAACATGTTATACCATTTTGTTCATGACTTTCGATTCAAATTTGTTCCTCATTCAAATTTTATAAATTTTGTTAAATACACATTTTTTGATATATATATTTTTTTGGTTTGAATTGAAGATTTTATTCATGTTTTCTATGTTTTTCATACTTTAGCGTTTATATTTCACAAGCTCTTAAGTTTCTATATTATTTATCGTTCTTCTTTATTTTAAAAGGATCAGAGCACAATATCTTAATAAAACTAAAATTAGAGTTAGCTCAAAGTAGGGTTTGCTCAAAGCAACCAAGTTTCTTTATCAACTAACCAAATTTCAAAAAAGGATCGGTCTATGAAACCGGAAGCTAAGCATGGGTCGCCTAGGCCTAGGCCGCTCTGTAGTTAGTGCACATATTTAGTATATATGTTATATATGTTAGTTACAATGATATTGCAGACGTAATATTGCAATCGCTTTCGGAATCATGACAGGGCTGCCAGGCCATGTGGTTAGAGTTTAGTTTGTTTTTATGCTCAGATTTATGTAAATTTCCAAGGCGTGACTCTGTGATTTGTGGTCGGTCGGTCGGTGGGTCTATCGGTCGGTGGTTCGATCATTCGGTCGGTGGGTCTTTCGCTTGCAATGGATACAAATTTAGCCACATTTATCATATTTATTTATTCATATTTATTTATTTATGAATGTTGACAATATCGCTGCCGGCGGCCCTTTCACACAGTTCGCAATTGACAATCGCTTCGATTAGCAGCATTATGCTGTCAGCTACAGCCCCATATCGGGCAGATATAGCAGCCATATCTGTAGGTGTATGTGTTTGTGTAGCTGTCAAATTCGTTGCACTCATTAGGCCAATTCAATTGGCCACCAAACGCAAAACAAGTCATAATTGTGCTGTTAAGGCCATTGGTAATGCGATATGATATGTGCAGCATATGCCCCGGCCAAGCCAATCCAATCCAATCCAGTCCAGACCAGACCCCAGACCCCAGTGTAGACCCCAGTCAATGGGGCGATTTGAAAATTAATCACTTCCCTTTTACTAGAATTTGCATGTTGGCTTTTCGTTAACAGTTAACAGTTTCGGTTTTGGTTTACAGTTTTCAGTATTCGGTTTTCTGTATCAATTAAAACCCAATTATGTCCGTATGTCTCGGAAAATATGCGGACAGATACGGCCTATCCGGCCGTAACAAGTTTTGACACACACACACACACACGCACAGAGGCCTCAAGGTAGTCCCCAAACTAATGTCTAATAACAATCCCAATTCCAATTCCAATTCCGATTCCGATTTTCGATCAAACTAACACTCAGCAGGCAGCTGATCGACAATCTGCAACAAATTATTGAATTATGTTTTGATTCATGAATGAAACCACTTCCAGCTGTGGCTGGTCTTAGTCTTAGCTAACAGTTCTATAACCCACTGAGTCTAATTTGTACACTTTAATTAATTTTCTCATTAATTTCATGCTTGTTAAACATAATTGCACAGATTTCAATTTCGATTTTGTTAGACCCACAGTAATTGTTTCAGGCTTTAGACTTGATTTGAGCCACAGAACTGGACCTAGGTTTGGTCATATTTTGTCAATAAAATAGTATAGATTGAGATTTTCAGATAGTCTGGGCCCATATGACCACAGTATGCACATATTTAAAGCTCTTGCCTCACTCTGTTGAATTTCGTACATTTCTGACCGATTTGAAGAGTTATAACTTCTATATCCATTGTCGTATCTTTATGAAACTCATAGAATTTCAAATATACATAATTTCAGCTCAATTAATATGGTTTTTATTGGGTTTTTTTTGGGCGACTAAAATATGAAATATCATAAATATGAAATATGGGAGGTCTCGGTAGCCCAGTGCATAGCGCACTGGCTTGCCAAACAAAGAGACGTAGGTTCGATTCCTGCTCAGGTCATT
>JBANCY010000180.1:0-57974 GCA_037040045.1 Phorticella flavipennis | reverse complement strand
AAGGCATGAGCGGGACTCGAACTCGCACCTCTTGTTTCGCGGGACAGTGCGCTATACACTCCACCGAGGCCCCGAATAATGTAAGATGTAAATATAGAAATAAATTAATAAAAATTAATAAATAAAAAAGTACTGGAAAAACCCCAATTATTCAGAAAAAGTTCTAGAAAATAATATAAAATTTCATAAAAAATACTGGAAAAAAATTCCAATTGAAATGTTGTCCGTAAAATTAAATATATTAACAAATTAATGAAAAAGTACTGGAAAAACCCCAATCATTCAGTAAAATGTAAATATATAAATAAATAAGTAATTCCATTTCTATAAACTACACTTAGTTTTTGTTTAATTTGTATATAATCGTGTTTTTTTTTGCAATTTTTACATAAAAACCCAAAAAAGTAATGTATTGTTTATAACTGAAACCCAATATTTCGTCTTTGGGGAATAGGAAAACTAGGTTGTGGCGTAGGATTTGATTTCTTCAGTGAAGGAAGCCAGAAATAGAAATGCAGGCTGCGACCCATTAAGATTGTTATAGCCACTATTTGTTTGTTTTGGAATTTCTCAAAATAGCTTATCATTTTTAATAAAAGTAAATATATTATAATAATCAGGGATCTCAGTGGATTAGTGGATAGAGCAGTGTCCCGTGTCCGATTTTAAAAATCCACGTAAAAAAAATTCTTCACTGAAGGAAGCTGAAATATAGACAAATAGTGATTCAGGCTGTAACCTGATTGGGTTGTTATGGCTATATAATAATAATAAACTATACTTATTGTTTTTATTATGCGTTTAAAATAAAATCTAATAAAACTCTTTGTTTTTTAGGGTTTTTTTTTTAACTTAATTAAAAAGTATTGTTTCTTACTGAAAAAAATGCTAATTTTTCTAGGAAAATTTTGTGAAGCTATCCTTAAATTTTGTATAACTAGTAAGGAAAATGTAATAAATTGAATAATTCTAAATAAAATCAATTTTGTTTCTTTTTCCGATTATTTATTAATAAAACTTTATAAAAGACTTGAACACATTATTCCGTCATTGGGATATTAGGTACAACTTTTGATGCTAGACTTTTGGTTGTAAAAACTGGTAAACTGTAAGTACATAAATAAATTTAAATTTTTGACGCTTTTAATATTATGACGCTTTTAATATAAAAATTTAAATGAGTAAAATATATTTTTCGGAATTTTTTAAGCGTAATAAGGTACATTTTTATCTTATCCAGAACTATTTTATGAAGTCTTCTTTTAATAATTAAGTTTTTGAAATGTTAATAAATTAAATTTTTCGATTCTCTCATATTAAATATATATAAAAAAATTAAATAAAATCCTGATTTTTTTTTTCGGGGCTTTGAATAAATCTTACTGAAACCCTATTATTCTAACTGGAAAAAATTACAATAGGTTAGCAAAAAACACCAAAAAATGTTGTGAAATTTCCACAATTCAAAATAAGTTATCAAAACTTTAAAGATCTAAAACAATATAATTTTTCAGTAGTTTCCAAAAGAATAAATAAAATACCGATTTACTTGCGAAAATCTTATAATATTTTATTAACAGTATTGCTGCTTGATACATGGCTTAAAGTACATAGCTTATGTCACATAATATATAATATAATAAATTTATCTCTGTCTGCTTTGTATCTATGTATATTGAAGGATCTGTCAGTTAAGCACAAGTGCACAAAAATTACAATATCATAAAATGAACGGAACGACTAACCACTGGGGGTTAGTCCCCAACATGTGTGTATATGGTTTTGCATAGGTCTTTTCATATCTCAGATTATAATGGTAGTTATCATCGGTCGATTCAACATTTCTCATATGCTTATGATAAAGTTAAATATTTCGAACACAACAATGTTGACTTAAATAAATTGCCCTCCCTGCGTTTTGGATAATATTTGAACAATTTAACTCTGGGCAATAATATTTGATTGGCTTACGATATTATCATCTGAGGTTTTTCTTTGAATTCTATTGGCACTATTATAACTATTAAAGTTTTTGCAATTGTTATATGCACAAGGCAATATTGTGAATTGTATGAATGGTTTTTTTTTTGAGATTTTGTTAACACGTTGCCTAATATTACCCATATTTCGGGGTGTTTTTCTTTATATATATCATACTTAGAAACCTAATGATGATGATTATTACGCTTGACGCGCTGCACATGCAGGTCGTATAACATTTTGTTTTTCTCATAATAATATGGATTTTGATCGGCCGTCAGTTCGGGATTGTAAGCAGTAAGTACATCGGGAGCAACCGCAGCAACCACATCTATAAAGTTATTATTCTCATTGATCACAGCTGGAATACTGCAGTTGCTGCTGCTGCTGCTGTTACCATCATCGTAATTTAAATGCAAGTTATTGATACGTTTCGATAGTGGCGTCGATTCGCAAGGTAGATCATCTTCACGACTGCGTTTTCTATATACAAAAAAGATATTTTTCTTATTCGAGTGCAAAACAATAGACTGCAGGTCACTGTAAGAGCCTAATGTGTGCTATATATATACATGTGTGTGTGTGTGTGCGTATGTTTATTTCCCAATGCAGCATACAATACACTAAATATATTTAAGTTTTTGGTAAATATGGCACAAACCTGGTTCTTAATAGTCCAGCCATTTCCATGTCATAGCCTGTGTCTTTCTTAAGCTTTACTATAATGAATTTTTTGACTGAGTTCCCACTGCTGTTCTAGTGCTCAGTGAATTGCATTTGCGCCGTGTGGCAACGCCGGCGCAAATGTCAAACAAAAGCGATAACGATAGCACAACACGGGCAACAACGCGGTGGCAACGCTGTGCGCTTCGTCATACGCACGCATACAGATTACAATTGCTGCAGAGAACGAACGAACCATATAAAAAAAAAGAAAAATAAAATTAGTTTTCTATACGTAAACGACGCCCCAACCCAGCCCCAAAAAGAAATAAGACAGCATTTTTGATATAGAAACTATAAACTAATTGTAAGTAAGTTGGCCGAGTTCAAGCCGAAATGCCAAAGAAAAGAAAGAGAAAATTCTCAAGTGAAAAGTGAGGAACAAAAAAAAAGAAGAAAAAAATTTTTGACTTTTGACTGTGTGTGAGTGTGCGAGTGTGTGTGTGTGTATGTGTGTGTAGCTGGCGTATATTTTTTTTGCTACTTTTCACATAAAATTGTGCATTCCGCTTTTGGCTTTCTAATAATTATAATACTTTGTGTGTGTGTGTGTGTGTGTGCCTGCATGCCTCGCTCTGTGTGTGTGTGTGTGTGTGTGCTGAGTGTGTACACAAGTGCATTTGTGTCAAAATAAATTAGCATATTTGAAAAAAGAGTAGAAAAAAATATAGTGTGTACGCACTAAACAGGCCCAGGTGTGCCCATGTGTGTGTGTGTGAGAGAGAGAGAGAGAGACAGAGGGCGGGCGCGCTCTCCCCTGCATATTTCATATTAGAACTTATCTAAGTACTTTTTGTTTGTGTGTGTGGTGATTTTTTTTCTGCCTTTATATACATATATATATATACTGCACAAATACATACATAGCTTGAGTCATCGCCAGCGCCTTTACAACAACAACAACAACACAAAAAGGAAGCCGGCGGCGCTACCACCCGGTTCCTGTCTGTATATAATATACATATCCATATACATAACCATATACATATGTATATAGCTACATAGATAACAGTAATAGTTGTGCAAAAAAACAATAAGTAAATAGCAATCTGCGTCTTCATTGATATGACTTGCACCCATACATACATATATACAACAGCTATCTATATATACACACAGACACACACACAGCTGCATTGTGTGATAAAAACAAAGCACATAGCCCAGCCAGCCGCCAGTGTGTCCACACCAACATTCAGCACATTCTACACCCTTTTCGTGCAGGGTATTCCCCACACACACACCCAACTTGGCCAAAAGTAATTAAGGCATATGAGTGCTCCACACACACACACACACACACACATCTTTATATATTATATACTTTTTTATATACAGTAAAACCCCTTTTGGCCACAAAAGACTTGTGTTCTTTTCTTTTAACCTGATAAGATATAAATACAATTGCTTTAGCGAAATCGGTTTTTGAGTATTTTACCATGACGCACCCGAAACTTTGTTGTTGTATATAAATAAACAAAACAGCACGACTAACAGATGCTCTGCAATTCGTACACAAGGCTCCACTGGCCGTGCTATGCGCTTGTTTATCGTTATCGGTTTTCAGTGTTATCGGCAGTGTTTCAATCACAGCAAATGTGTTTATATCTTTTGTATAATACAATTTATTTAAGCATATTGAATTTGATAAGCATAAGGGGATAAGGGGTATTTTAGACCAAAGACAGCTTTAGCTAACGTAAATAAATCGATTTGGAACCAACTCCATCTATAAGTTCGCCCATCCCTCCGTATATATGCACACATTATGTGAACTGTCGTCATCTTAGCGAAAAGATATTGCACATTTCTTGAAAGCAGTCGAATCGTAGCACTATATCATATAGTTGTCAAACTGCTTCATATCAATTTTATTCATATTTCCTATACTTTATGAGCTATGGTTCTTAAATTTTGTATAGACTTCGATTTACTTATTGTTCCGCGTTCCAACAAATTTCAGAGCAAATGGTCTATAAACACAGCAGAAATCATGCATTTATCCAATATGTAAAACTTTGGGTGTAAAAACTTACATATCATCCTCAGTTTTTAAGACTTCAAAGACTTAACGTCTGATAAAAGCGAATACTATAATATACAGGGTGTTCCAATAGTCGAAGTTTTGCTTCGAAATGTGCATTATCGATACTTTCTTGCCATATATTATGTTAGTGATATCGTAACCGTATTTTAGTTAGGGATCGTCACTCGAAAGAGGTACACATTTTGAATTTAAATTCCAAGATGATGGGTAAAACGCTACAATCGCTACACCAAAACTGTAACCCCCCGGATCATGATTTGATATTGGTCTAACACAATGGACAAAGTCTCTTTGAATCATTCAAAGACGATTCTAAACTTAAAACACAGAATTTAATCATTAATTAGGGTCATTCCGGGGACCCTACTGGAAAGTCTCATCGGAAATATGATCGAGAATGAAGGATATCTGCTGTATAAACGGGATACTCCGAATAGCGAACTGTATAATTAGTCGGAATCATGGAAGTTTAGACCGAAGTGTATCGTTAGACTTTTACCTCTGGAGTTACACAAAGGACAAAGTCCAATAGGAATGATTCAGAGACGATTCTTATTTTGATACCCACAATAAAATCGGTTCTAAGGGCTTTTCCGGTGGCCATACTGCAAAATTTCATTCCAAATATGGCCTAGAGATATACGTGGAATAGTCCCGGTGATCTTGTTTAAACATAATCCTGGCGTATTTTCAAAAATTTCGAACTGTTTCCCTTTTCTACAAAATCAAAGTACCACACGTCTTAATAGAACACCCTTTATAATATGTTCTACTTTTCTAGATTTTACAGACTCTGGCATAGATCGGTCGGTAGTGACGTCTTAGGGCCTTATTAAGTCAGAGATTCAGATTCTCGAACCTCCCAGTTCTATTTATATATTGTATTATTTGTCCCAAGACTTCAAAATGCTTGTAGAACCGATGATAAACCTCTCTAAACTAGTTTAGCTCCATTCACTTGCTTATCGATAGGAATTCATATCGATTTTTATTGTATATTATTCTTAAAATGTTCGGAACTAACCGAAGTTCTCTCTATTTTGAAATGATTCTATAATATATATGTTTTCTTCCCTCTCTTTAGCAGACTCGTTTTTGTTCAGAAAACTCGATCGGCATGCAAACCATCAAGTGCGTGGTCGTCGGAGATGGCGCCGTGGGCAAGACCTGCCTCCTTATATCGTACACAACCAATAAATTTCCATCGGAATATGTGCCAACTGTATTCGATAACTATGCAGTGACTGTCATGATCGGCGGCGAGCCCTATACGCTGGGTCTGTTCGATACGGCTGGACAGGAGGATTACGATAGATTGCGTCCACTATCATATCCGCAAACGGATGTGTTTCTCGTCTGCTTCTCGGTGGTCAGTCCCAGTTCATTTGAGAACGTCAAGGAGAAGGTAAGTTGTACCCCAAGAATATAAGTTATAAGAAGAAGGAAAACACCTGTATTATGATAGTCCCGGAATACGGCATATTCTAATATTAAATTTCAAAGGCATTTCTAAAAGTGGTATGTGGGGGCTTATCAATGGGGCTGGGAACCAAACAGCTGAGGGAAAATTCCAGGAATCGTAGTAGGTAATTTATGGGTATTGCCAATAGAAGTTGAGACAGCGAAGTTCGGAACAGATAGAGCTTGTTTATCGTGCACATGGTTTAGTTTTCATGTAGAACTAGTTCTAGGGTTCGAGGTGTTCTTAAGCGTACCTTAGTTTTGTCGACAAGAAGACAAAAAGATCTCTGGGTTGGACAAATGTTTGGAAATGGAAAATGATAAAGTTCTTGGCGCTGCTATCTAAGTCGTAGATCGGCGATATCTGCGATATGTTTTTCCTTGTAGACATAAGGAAAGGTTCAGAAAACCATATGTCGATGGGAGGAAGACTAACTAAGTCTGCCGCCCACTTGTTGGTTGAGTTAAGCTAAGATTTATCATTACTCCTCGAGAGAAATCAAGGTTCCTGGAGCTCATTGTCTCTTCCGGAATGGGGGAGATTCTTAAATTATTTTCATTCTTGTCTTCGAGTCGATGTGAAGATTTCATAGAGTTCTCTTATTTGCCAATGAGAGAGAGGGGGATCTCGAAGCATGCCTTATTCTTCTAGTCGCAGGTAGATGTGATCCATCCTACATAAATCGTATTTCTCCTCGTTCAAATGAGGGATCCTTTGGTGTAACCAATGTCTCTTATGTTGACAAGTGAAGAAGATATTCTTAAGTTTGTTTCCGGAAAGCACTAAATATACACCTGAATGCGAGGAGTTAGGTAGAATTATTAGTTTTACGAAGGCTTTGTCGTGGTTGTTTTAGGAAATTTCCTATTTGGGATTGTAATAGCATTAATATTGACTTTGATTACTAAGGATTACTTCATTAGATTACTTCAAAACGTATGGAAAAGTTTGGGCACTCAAAAGACATGTTTTTCCACTTAGTGTTAAGATAGATTTCCTTTTGAAGTTAAATAAAGGCTAATAATTTCCCATGTCCTTTGAGAGTGACTTCTTGACTAATGCCATCTTTGTATTATAAAGAAAACTGAGAACAACTCATACAGAATGCGGGCGGACTTCCTAAAGGAGAAACCTGCGGCTAAAAAATTTGGTGAACTTATAGTCAATGCCTTTAAGAAAGAACTTCTTGACCAAAGTCAGCTTTTGGTATATTAAAGACGCCATGTTAGATCTTGCTAGAAACTGGAAAGACTTCCTCCTAAAGGAAGAACCTTTGGCATACAAATATGGTGAACGTATAGTCCCACACCCTTTGATAGTCATCCTTGTAGCTGAAGGACAACACTATATATGAGATCTTATGACAAACGGCGGACTGAGTTCCTAAAGAAGGCACCTTTGGTAAACAAATAAGGTGAACATATAGTCCCATGCCTTTGAGAGAGAACTACCTGACCAAAGTCAGCCAAAGAGCCAAAGAGATGTAGAAACTGGAAATTGTGCCTCCCAAAGGAGAAACCTTTGGCAAATATATGAGTCTAGATATAAGTCGAACCTAATCGAAATATGTGCTAATCAGTGTATAATTTTGGTTTCCAGTGGGTGCCAGAGATAACGCATCATTGCCAAAAGACGCCGTTCCTGCTGGTGGGCACACAGATCGATTTGCGGGATGAGACGAGCACGCTGGAGAAGCTGGCCAAGAACAAGCAGAAGCCCATAACCTCGGAGCAGGGCGAGAAGCTGGCCAAAGAGCTGAAGGCGGTCAAATACGTCGAGTGCTCGGCCCTCACACAGAAGGGACTGAAAAACGTCTTCGATGAGGCCATACTGGCTGCCCTGGAGCCCCCAGAGCCCACCAAGAGGAAGAGATGCAAATTCCTTTAATTTTCGTTTTGTTTGCGTTCTTTTTTTTCGGTTGTTTTGGAACCAACAACAGATCCCCCTACCCCCCCTTAACACCGCAACAAAAATCAAAACACACTAAAAAATAACCCCCTTCAATCCCCCCCCAAACAGAGGGGAACAAGTCTTTTCAATCAATATATATATATAAAAAAAATGTAATATTATGCTACATTGTCTTAAAGAAAGGAAAAACTAACTAACTAATCTATTGAACTATCTATATGAAACTGTCCTATGAACCTGCCCCGCCCCCATACCATCCAAAACTCCCCACTTTTACGCTATTTTCATTTGTTTTTGGCGCAATTTTCTGTTAAGATTAAAGCGAATTGGAAATGGAAATGGAAAAGGAAAGGCAAAACAAGCAACAACAACAACAACAATAACAATATAGCAAAAAAAACAAATTATTTATATATATAAATATATATATACACATTATATACAAAAATTAAGAGAAACTAAACAAAAAAAAATGAAAAAACGAAATGGAAATTTAAGAAAAAGTTAAATAAACTATGCAATTTTCTGTTTTGCATAAAATAAAAAAGCAACTAAAAAAAAAAACGCAGAAAAAATCGGCAGAAATAAATATATATATATATATAAATATATAAATTAATAAATAAAAGAAAAGAAAAGAAGAAAAATGATATATGAAATGCATAGATATATATAGATGGATATACATATATGTATAGTATACATAATATACTAATAAGCTATACATTATATACCTATATGTATATCCATCTATATGTATATATATCTGCCTGCATCTTGTATGTAAAACGCTAAGAGTATTGAATTATATAAGTAAAAATTTGCAGCAAAACAACAACAACAACAATTTGAAGCATTAATAAACAACAACAACAACAACAATTCTTAACTATCTAAGCATAATCCAACAACAACAACAACAACAAAATTGTATTGTAGTTCAGCAAAAACAACAACAACAACAACAAAAGAGATGGAAAACAAAAAACAAAAAGAAGAAAATAAGAAAAAAACAGAAGAACTAATGCATTTTTTAATATTTTTATATGTATACATTATCAATTTTTACATTTTTTTTTTAGACCTTAGAAATTTGACATTATTGATTTCAGATATTATAATAAAAAACAAAACAAAAAACAAAAACAACAAAAAAACCAACAACAACAAATATATATATATTACGTAAAAACCACAAGACGATGATAAAGTTTACTATAAACACCTATTGAGGGAGTATTATCGTATAATTCCGTAAGATTCTATGGTCAGCGACTACTGACTAAGTGTATCCCAAATTTCAGTTCAATAGCTTGAGAAACATGGAAGATATAAGCAAAAGCGTGACAGCTATATGATCTAGTGATCCAATTTTTTTGAAATTTGGTATAATTATAGATAATGCACAATCTTATGTCTGTCAGAAAATGCATTCCAATAACTTAAAAAACATGGGAAATATGAGCGAAACTTACTTTTAGTAGTGTAACAGTGATCCTATCCTTTTGAAATTGGGTGAAACTAGAGATAATACACAATCTTAAATCTTTCGGAAATTTCATTCGAATAGCTTAAAAAGCATGGGAAATATGAGCGAAACTGACATTTAGTTGCAGGACAGCTATATGATGTAGTGATCCAATCTTTTTAAAATTTCGTATAATGATAGATAATGCACAATCTTATGTCTGTCAGAAATTTTATTTCAATAGGATAAAAAATGTGGGAAATTTTGGCAACTTCGAAATGTCAGCTGATATATATATGATATATTAGTCTGATGCTTATGAAATTTGGTACAGTAAAAGATAATAAGAAATCTTGTGTGTGTCTAAAATATTACTCTTTTGGATTGTAAAACTTGGGAAATATGGGCACAATCGACTTTTAGTTGTATGACAGCCTAATAATATAGTGGTATGTTCTTTGTGAAATGGGATAAAGTGATAGATAGTGCACAATCTTGTGTCTGTCAGAAATTACGACATTATGATATAGTAGTTTGATCCTTATAAAATTGGATGCAGCAATAGATAATATGAAGTCGTGTGTGAGAAATAAGGACAAGCCCGATTTTTAATAGTATGACAGCGCTATGATATAAAAGTTCGATCCTTTCGACAGAGTAATAGATAATAAGACATTTTGTGTGAATGTGAAATTTGACTTTAGTAGGTTAAAAAACATGGTAAATATGGATATGGATGGATAAGTGATACTGCCTTAATACAGATGTTCCGCTTCGGATAAGGATTTTTGAAATCTGTTTTGTGATTGAAACAGCTGCAGCGTATCGGTGCACAGATCTCTTCTATTTTAAATGCTTCTCCAGTTGTTTTCCTGTATTTTGTTGGAAATATTCCATTACTGGAAAACGAGCTCTAATGTTTCTGCTATATTTGAAGCGTGATTAACTTATTTTATAAGGGGTTAAATTTATTTGGAAGCGTCGAAAAATAGATATAAAGTTCAAATAAAAATAGTGATATTAGGCGAAATTTCAGCTCTCAAAACCCATGTAATTACACTATTGAAGCTTAGAGTAATAATATCGATAGTTTTCCAACTTTCAAGCTTGCGATACTATCGATAGCTTCGCAGCTGTGCGATGAAGGGAAGAATTGAAGCAAACGGTAAATGTATACCTTTGATTTGATGCATGGGATAAATGGGAGAAATGGTGGGGCGAAGGCGGCGGTTGTCAATTGAGGATAAACTGGAGATCATAAACGCCTATCAAAATGGAGGCAAAGTGTACGAATTAAGTTTGGAATTTGGAGTGTCCACGTCGACCATATCGACAATATTGAAGGCGAATGATGAGACGCTATCAAATGCTGGCCTTAGGAACAGAAAATCCCTAAAGAGGGAAAAGTATCCCCAGATGGAGGGAAAGCTGTTGTCCTGGTACCAAAGTCAACGGGAACAACGGGTTCGAGTCTCCGGCGAGCTGTTGAAACTAAAGGCCAAGCAGTTGCATGAAGAAATCCACGCTGGAGATGGATCGTTCGAGGCGAGTGATGGTTGGCTGAAGAGATTCAAGCGGCGAAATGGAATACGACTTCTGAATCGAATTGTGCGAACAGATCCCCTTGCTGCTGTTAAAATAGAACCTCAGGAAATCATTGAAAATTACGAAGAAGTAGACAGAATTGAGCATACGGCTGTAATCCAGCACTTGGAGACATGCATCAGGTGGGCGGAGCAGAATAATATAGATCCAGGCAAAAGTCTAGTCTTAAAGGAGTTACAATGTGAAGCTGCCAATATGCATATATGTTCAAGGCTCAAAAATGAGAAGCAAGAGCCTCTGGAGCGGACCAAGTGTACTTCTGGAAAGGGGTCGGAATAGTACCTGAGATTCCAGACCTCCTAACTACATGACTTAGCGGGCACAGCTGTCGACCGAAGATCTTTTTTTTTTTACGTGGGTGGATTTCAAGTCCTACGCCACAACCTACTTCTTCTAGGAGGGTCAGGCCTATCGACATGAGCGGGACTTGAACCCACACCTCTTGTTTCGCGGGACAGTGCGTTATCCACTGGCCCACTGAGGCCCCCATTAAAGTTTGTACTCGATATAACGAACGTTTCTATTAATCCTATATACACCAACTGCTCCGATTTTGTTGAATTTGACAATTTTAAATATATAAAGATAAATAGATATTGGGGCCTCGGTGCGCCGGTGAAAGAAGCAGAAAAAAAGACAAATAGTGCTTCAGACATTGCTTTGACCCAACGGGGTTGGTATGGCTATATAATAATCCACTATATAATAATGGTCCACCGAGGCTCGGAAACACTTAAAATTTGTTATTATCTATCATTCCACCAAATTTCATAAAGATCGGACTTCTAAATCATAATAGAACAGCTGTCATATAACCAGGACCGTTTTTTAAAACTCTTGACTTGAATTCTTTTATAATCTTAATTCTAATTTAACGTCTCATTAACTCTGAGTTTTATGGAATTTTTGTATTATAGATGTTTAATAGATTTGTAAGTCTCCAATATCCAAAAATGGAATTAAAATTTTTGTGCTGAATTGAAAAACTATAAAATCTTGTAACAGACAGAAGGAGGCGTGGCAGAGCCCATAAACTATATATTCTTGATCAGCATCAAGAGCCGAGTCGACTTAGACCTGATCGTTTGAACGGATCCGTTTCCATAATGATCTGTATCATCTGTATCATTCACACGTTAATCGATAAAAACGTTTTTCGATAAAATGGCCATAACTTTTACATTTATTAAGCTATCCGTATCAAATTTGGTATATGGGGCTACAAATAAGAACTGCAGAATATAATTTCCCAAAATTTTGATACACCACTCCATTTTCCCGGAAAGTAGCAAAATGTGTCTGGCAGACACAATTTTTATGCTAGAGTTATGAAATTGGGTATGTGGTTGCCCATAGACCCTATGCAGAAAATGGCATCCAATTTTTAGAGAAGATCTACTTACTTCTTACAAATATTTCACATGAGGTTATAAATGGTTAAACGAACATGGGTTGTGCCTTATATCGAACTTTAACTATAACAATATAAACAACAAATTAGCTTAGGTTTTGTACAGTTGCCAGGATAAGCCTTAGCTTCCTCTCCAAACCCCAAAGCAGTCCACTTCCCACTCTGCTCTCAAAGTGGCTGCACCCACTTGCATTTGATAGCCGCCTGCGTCACTTCCTGCAGCGCCGTCTGCTCAAATCCCGCCGTGCCCGTAACCACAACTTCATCCACAGGGCTGCCGGGCGTGTCCCTCTGCTCTGCCGCCGCCTGCATCAGCTGCTCTATGCCATGCCAGGCTATCATAACACCATTGTCGGAACAATAGCGCTTGGAGGGTCTGAAGCAGCGGCAGTCATACCGCTCTGCCAGATGCGCCAGATTGGCAAATATCACATCATTGTTTGCCACGCCGCCGGACACCACCAGCGTTGGGGGCGCGGCGCCAAAGAGCTGCCGCTGCAGGCAGTATTCCAGGGCGCGTTGTGTGCGATGCATCAGATGGCGGCTGACGGCACGCAGCAAACCCGCACAGAAGTCCGGGTAGTTGCTAATGATGCCATCGGGCGGTGTGCGCTCCGCGCGTTCCCGCGCGCGTATGGCACGGAAGGAGTTGTTCTTAATCCCAGCAAAGCTGAAGTTGCAGTTGCGCTGCTGCGCCATCGGCAAGGGGAACTCATAGGCATCCGGCTGCTGTGCCTGCTGTGCAGCATGCTCAATGGCACGTCCGCCGTTCCAAAGACGATACTGTGGCAGCACATAGAGACGCAGCCGGCGTGCTATCTTATCGAAAGCCTCGCCGGGTGCATCGTCCAGCGTTTCGCCCAGCAGCGTTAGACGTTTTGGTCCCTGCACCAGCGCCAGCTGCGAATGGCCGCCGCTGATGAGCAGGCACAGATAGGGATAGCTGATGTCCTGCAGATGCTCCATGCGCGCCTGCAGAGCATGTGCCTCCATATGATGCACGGGCAGCAAGGGTGTGTGATGTTTCCGCGCCAAATGACGTGCAAAACGCAGGCCCACCACCAGGCTCAACGGCAGGCCGGGATGTGTGGTGACCGCTATGGCATCCAGCTGCTCCAGCCGTAGATTGGCCTCGGCCAGGCAACGTTCGTAGGCGCGCTCTATACGCACCCGATGCAGATCCTGAGCACGTGGTGGTATTATGCCGCCGTAACTAGTTGGAAAGTGTAATGAGTGAGGTTGGATTCATGGTAATATGGACTTACCGTGTGTGAAATTCTTGCTGGGATTCGAGCACATTGGCATGCACCTTGCCCGTGGTGTCCACAATGGCAATGCCGGTGTCATCGCAGGAGGTTTCGATGCCCAGCACATAGCTGACCAGGCGCTTGCCTGGAGACCATCTTGAGGCGCTGGAGGAGCTGGTTTGCAGCAGGCGTGTTCCAAGAGCATACATAATACATATAAGAACAGCCGGCTTTTTGAATGTAACAACAACGACGATCTGGCAGGGCTGGCTTTTGGGCATGATCTGGCAGCGCTATTGGAACAAGTGCGGTGTTTTAATTGTTTAAATTTTAAGAAATTTATTTTAGTTCAGAAAAAAATATGTTTTATTGAGCTTTAGCATTATTCGGAGGGATCTAATCTCATATTTAATATAAAAATTAAGCAACAATTAAAACTTTCATCTTTCATACCACAGCAGTCTGGCAGCGCTGCTTTGCAACAACCAACTGGCAGCGCTGGCTTGAAAAGCACATAAATTTGGGGTATTCCCTTAATAGTGGTTTAAGCTTTTTGCCCAAATTAAAATCAAGTTGAGGCTATAATTTGAAGCTAAATGGTCAAAAATTATATAAAAATAAATTTCCACAAAGTTTTATTTTAAATACATATTAATTTATTTTATATCTTGAAAACTATATAATAAATAATATTGATTTAATCATGTTGCAAATGGAAAAGTGCATTCTTTTTTTGCTGTATTTTCTGTTTTTTTCGTCTAATTAGAGTATGCAACTATTGCATACGGCCCACACATATATCCTGTCGTCCAGCCTACCTAACCGACTGTCCGACTGTCTCTTAAACCAGCTTGATAAACTGGGATATCGTATAAATAATGGTATTTGTTTTCCCTCTCTTTTCTCTGTTTTGGTTGGATTTGGCTTTCTCTATCGTTCGTAATAGACGCGATAGTAGAGCGTTTTGGAACGCCAAATGCTGTAGCTATTGTCGAATTTCAGCAAATAGACACCCTCGCCGGGATAGGAATGGGAACCGACATAGACCTCATTGTAGCACTCCCGCCTGTAGATTGGCACTATGATTGAGATGGGCGCCTTCGAGGCGGCGGTGGCGTTTTGGGCGGCCAACGCATTGCGATCCTGCGACAGCGAACCGGACTCCAAATCCTCCGTGGTGGACAGATAATCCTCATCCACACAATCCTCGTCCTCATCGCTGTCGCTGACATGCACTGTGACCTCGTTGGTCACCGGTTTGGCCCACTCAAAGTAAATGCCGAAACCAATGTCATAATTATCCGTGGCAAATTCCCAGAAGATGCATTTGCCATTGAGATTTGTGGGGACGCGCACCTGTAGGGAGGAAAGGTGAGGGTTTAGCCGAAAGTTTCTGGCAAGGATTTGGTGTACTCACCGTTACCGTATCGCCATGTCCTATGGTTATGACACCATCTCCATCGCCCGCGGATACCTCAGTCTTGAACTGTTCAATATCTGGACGCGTCCATATCTTGGCCGGGCGTATCATAACATAATCGTAATCCTCAGTGCCCAAATGCCCGCCCTGCTCATCGCCGCCCGCGGCGCCGCCCAGACCCTGCTCCGCCGACTGCTGCTGCAGTTGCTCCGGCGACGCCTGCTCGTAATTGTTTAGCTGCAAACCATCTATGGCTGCAGCCAGCTCCGTATCGCTCGTGTTGTTGTTGCTGGGATCATCGCCGCCGGCTGAAACGGAGGCCATTTTATCCTTGTCCTTGTCTTTTTTCTGACTTTGATTTTGATTCGGATTCAGATGCGAGCTCTGACTGTGATTCTGTAAATGCAACTGCTGCATGTATTGATGGTAATGCTCCCGCTGCAGCTGATGGATGAGCACCGCCTGCTGCTCGGGATTGCCCGGAAACTGCTTCTCCGCGTACAGCTGTGACATGGAATGAAAAAGGAAAATTATGAATATGAAGAAAACACGCATTGATAAGGCAGGGGACATATCCTTGAAGCTAATGTGGTTATTGGCAGGATTGGGGGTAATTGGGTCACGGCCTCATTTGAAGCCCCTTTGTCGCCGAGCGTCCCCAACCATTGCCAGTCCGTCAATATTGACACCTGACCAAGTTGTTGGCGTTGGCGACGCGTTGGCAACAACAGGTGCAACTGTCTAGACAGGCCAGGCTGTAGGCAATGCATGACTAGGGTATACCCTGGATGTGAAAAGAGTTGCAAGTGTAAATCTGCTGAAAGCAAGTAAGAAAACTCTAGTCGAGTGAGCTCGACTACGAGATACCCTTTTGCCAACTGTGCAATACAGTCATAATCGCATAGTATGCGTAAACCGGCCGCCCTTTATGTGACTTTTTACATTCTTTTGCGAATAACATCAGTAGTTCTGATCCAATCGTTCTGAAATTTTCAGGATTGGTTTATGACATAGTCATAAATAATATATTATAAACGTAGCACGTTCTAGAATTCAAATCATGATGCTAAAGTTTGGAGAAATTATAAGCACACGAATAATTTATAGGGAATCGTGTTCAGATAGAAAATGCAACTTTCTATGGGCATCCTTATATCGAGTTTCATAACTCTAGCTTAAAAATTGTGACTGTTAGACACATTTCGTTCGAAAATGAATGGGTGTATCAAAATTTTGGGAAATTATATTCTGCAGTTTCTATTCATAAACATATATACCAAATTTGATGTTGATAGCTTAATAAGTGACAAAGTTGTGGACATTTTTAACGAAAAACGAATTTATCGAATATCGGACGAAATGGGAGGCGTGGTATTATCAAAATTCTCAAAGCTTGAGTTGTGTATTGTATACTCGGACCTTCAGGCCGAGTATGAAGTCTTTAGCTTTTATAAACTCGAAAATCAATGGACAATAGAACAGAAAGACAGCTATATCGACACGGCTATTGTTGCTGATCAAGAATATATATACTTTATGGGGTATGCCATGCCTCTAACTGCCTGTTCCACCCTTCAGATCAATTTTCAATTGGTATCAGGGTATAAAGAGCACTATTTAAGCTGTTACTACAAGGTTGCAGCCACCTTGTCAAGCCTTACACCTGCGCCGACATACCCCACTCTGCCATCCAGTCATTTCCAGGGTATCTAATACAAAAATCAATAAACTGTTTACCTTAAATTGCTGATATGTTTGCTTGTTGAGCGCATCTTGTAGCTGCCGCCGCTGCAGTTCCTCCTTGTAGCCCTCCTCGAGCAGCTCCTGCTGCTCCCTCTCCCGCTTGCGTTCCTGCTCCTTCTCCTGCTCCATGCGACGCAGATCCGCTTTGAGCGTCTCGTCCCGATTCTGACGCACTGCCTCAATGTAGGGACGAAAGGCGCTGCACATGGTGTCCAGCAGATCGATGAACCCCTCCATGGCCTGCTCCCGCGTGATGTCGCCCAACAGCTGCCAGTGCTGCTGCCTGTCGCGGCCGATCACGTCGAGCACACCCAACGCCGGCGCATGGTTGGTATTGAAAGGTCCCAGCGAGGCCTGTTGCTTGAAGGCGATCAGCTTCAGGTTGTCCTCGTACGACAGGTGTATGGCCTTGCCCGAGTTCTCTGCAAAAGAAGAAGCCACAAAAATATTGTTTTTCTCAACGATGTTTGTGTTTTTCCCCATTTTCCCAGTTTCCACTTTTATTACGTTTGTAAAAGGTAAACGCCAGACGATAGAGCTCCTGCAGTGGAAAGCCCCATTTCTCCAGTGCTGGTTGGCTGCTGTCACTCATTCTTGGGAAATCGAGCCGAAAATCTGTGTTGAGTTTCCTTTGGCGCTGGACGAAAATTCTGTGTTCCGAGCAGAAAACAAAAATAAATAATATAAGTCCGACTGTGCGTGTGTGTGTGTGTGTGTGGGCGCCTCTCTGTGTCCGTGTGCCTCGCTCTCTTGTGAGTAGTGGAGTTATCGAAACAATGCTGATAAATATACTTCAAAGAGTGCGATAGCTCGATTAACGACACGTCATGAATGAGCGGAAAGTGCAAGCATACTCAGCTTGGCGCGCAATTTGAATTCACTTTTTGATATATATAAATTATATATAAATTCAATTTAAATTTATAAAATTGAATTGAATTGCATAAAGATTTATGCTATTTTGTTATTAAACTTTAATTTAAGCACTTTTTTAACTTATCTTTATTTCTTAAAGTAATCGATTTTTATCAGTTGATATTTGCTTGGCGAAATTTAATTTTTTTTTTTAGGTATAACTTTAAAACTTAAGTTTATACACTCAAAAATTTGCATTATTCATATAATTTTTTATTTGTTTTAAGTACTATCATGTGTCTGGAATATTAGCTGAAAATTTCAAGACAATTGGAATAAAAGTGTAGGAGATATAACCTTTGGGAGAACGGTCCATAATAAAATGTATATGTTTTATCCCTACCTAAATTTTTGACTGTGTTTTTCTCGGAACAAAGTTCGGTGGGCACGATTTTTTAGAAACTAGTAAAGCGATATTATTCAAATTTTTCACAAGCCTTCTGGATAGGATAACCCCGTGATAAGCCGAATGATATTATTTTTTTTGGGACCTAAAAGCATGCTGTTTCGTTTGAACCTTGCCAAATATTAATAATATTATTATTTTCCCAAATCCCTCTCTTAATCCCGAGCTATATGCATTAACTGACCGATGAAACACTATATTCTAAAGTTCAATGAATCCTTCGTCCGTTACGCTGACCAAGCGAAGAGTATTTTCTTGGAGGCGTCGTCGGAAATCATCCTTTTATGCTTGAATTTCAAAAAGATTCAAATCTTTTTAAATCCTACGCCACAACCCAGTTTATCCTTAGGAGGGTTATGCTCTCGACATAAGTGGGACTCGAAACCACAACCTCTTGTTGATAATAATCGTTTTACTTGACATTTGAAAAACTTTAACTTAATTAATTTAAAAATTAAATATTTGCATGGTTTATATTTAATAATTATTATATTTTGAAATTACTTTCATATATCATTTTTCAAAAACTTATCGATAAGTCGATTGTTACCACCTGCCAATTGGTAAACATTTGGCTCTTGACAACACTGTTCGCCCCCAACAGCTGTTCGTTGCGGGCTACACGTGCGCTCAAATAGCTTAGTTTATTTTTCACATATTGCTTTTTTTTTTTTAATAATTTAATATATATTGTAAAATGTCGGGGACGCGTTTCTTTCTGGCGGACTTGCCCAGCCGCACCACAGAGCAGGATCTGCGCACGCTGTTCCAGGACTATGGCGACGTGCAGCGCGTGGAGCTCAAGACGAAGGAGCAATTTGTTGATGCCGGCCAAGAAACCAAAGTCATAGCCTTTGTGACACTCTACACAGAGGATGCCGACTATTGTACACCCTGCCCTTTAGCTAAAGCATATAGACAAGCCACTAATTCTATACTTTTCCCGCAGGTCTCAATGAACTCAACTGGCAGCGCCTGCATGGACAGAAGCTTAGGGTTTCGCTGGCCAAGGAATCCTTTCTGGATCGGCTGAAGCGTGAACGTGAGGAGAATCAGCAGCAGGAACAAGGATTCGCCGAGGACAATGAGTTTAATAAGAGCAGCAGCCGCCTGCTGGCACAAAATACACAGAATAAAAGACGTGTCTTTGGCGAGGATGAGGAGATCCGTGATGATGAGGTGGCGCCGGAGTTGCTGATAACTAAGAAACGTGCTGCCAACTCCATGCATAATGGCAAGGTGTGTGTCTGGAGAGGCACAGGGCAATATATATACTAACTTTTGTGTGTTTTCCATAGATTGTCATACAGCAGGAGCATGATGTCAAGCCGCTGCACATCATAGAGCAGCACAAGAAGCCGGGCAAACAGCAGCCGCTGGATGCCAAGGCTTCCATAGCGGATCTGAAGCGCAAGGAGTCGCTGAATAAGATGAAGCAACAGCATCAACAAAAGAAATCCGCCATTCAGCAGGCCTTATCCGCTCTGGAGACGGGTCCGCAGGCCAAGAGGATTAAGTTTAGTGATGCCGAAGAGGAGGAGGAGGAGCAGCAGTTGAAGCCCAAGAAGCAGCAGAAGAAGCAGCAGCTCTTCGATGAAGACGGCGAGGAGGAGGATGAGGAGCAGGAGCAGCTGCAGCTGCCGCAACATAGCAGCAAAAAGGGTGAAAAATTGGTGGAAATGCAAAGCAAACAGAGTCTGGATCCCAGATTTCGTATTACGGCTAATTTTGTGGCCGATGAAGATGACGAGGGTGAGGAACAGGAAGAACCAGAGCAGGAGACAAAGGATGGGCAGCCTGTCAATGAACGCAATTGGCAAATGGGCATATTGGAGCAGGTCATAGGACGTAAAATAGAAACAAACACGGCTCCGAATCCCAAGACAGCCAAGAACAAAAAGATGCTACGTTTTGATCCCGCCAAGGAGGAGCATCAGCAGCTGCTGCGCCTGAAGAAACTGGATAAGTCAACTGAGCAAACCGTGGAGAAGACCACCACCACCAGCAGTGCCAGCTCTGCGCCAGTTTCGCAAAATGCCTTCTACGTGGTGACGGATACGTTGAAGCAATCGCTGAAAACCCGTGGCGAGGGCTTCAGTCTGCTGGACATGTTTGGCAGCGCCCATGATGAGGCACAGGCCCAGCGCCAGGATAAACTGGAGCAGCTCAGCCATGAGAAGATATTGGTCAACAAGCAGCATAAACTGGGTCTGGGCACGGTCAATCCCTTCAGCTATGATTCCTCCGACAGCGAAGAGGAGGAGCAGCAGCAACAGGACCAGAGCCAGAAGGAAAACCTGCCTAAAGAGCAAGTGGAAACAGGCAAAAAGTCATCCAACAAAGCGCAAAAGAAAGCACAAATCTTTACGGAAAGCTTCTTTATACCCAAAAATGATGTCCGACTAAAAGGTTTGTATTTGTTTTTAAATTTTCCGAATTTTGTTTATTTTCTAACGCATTCCCGTTTTGGCCTTGCCAGATGGTGCCAAATTCTTCAAGTCGAGCAAACCCGAGCTGGAGAGTGAGAACTACGATGAAGTCAAGAAGCGTCTGAAGTTCCTCATTACAAAGAAAATAGCAAAGACGCAGAAGAGCATGCCAGGCAATGCAAAAAAGAAAAATAAGAATAAAAAAGTTAAATAATTAAGAACGTATCTGATGGGATTTGAATTCGATAAATTTGTGTAGCATAATTGTGAGATGCTTTGGGCTATCGTTGTACTTGTGCAATCGATGAGCATTTTTAGTTTTGTATATATTGTATAAGTAATACAAATAGGAATAAAAGTCTGCTTGTAGCATATAAATAAATAATACATTTATTTTAATTAACCTAACGAGCAAAAATTTATCGATTGTTACTCAAAGTGCATTGAGCCTAAATATGTTGAATTATCGATATGCAAAGTATATGTAACGTATTGTAACATATATTGTATATATTGTTCAAGTAATACAAATAAGAATAAAAGTCAGTATGTGTAAGCAGCAAGCAACAATATAATTTTGTTGGTGTGGCAGCTCCAAATAATTTGAATTTCTCGCACAACACATGTCTAAGTTTTGTTATCGATTATTAATAGAAAAATAAGGAAAACGGTTTCTAATTTAAATTTTGCCAAATGAAAAGCGAGTAGAACAATTTATTCAAAAATTTAGTCATGAATTTATAGTATTACTAACAATAGTTATACATGTTCCCATTATTAAATTACCATATTTAGTCAGCAACAACTCTGGCAGCTCCAAAATATTTGAATTGCGAGCCCAACACATGCCCCAGTTTTGTTATCGATCATCACTAAGCAACGGTTACCAATTCAAATTCTTCCCAAAGAAAAACAATTAGGATTTTCTTCAAAAAATATTTGGTTTCTTGTATTTCACTAATTTACAAAAAAAAAATTGATATTATAGTTATTGTTTCATATAAATATATGTTCCTGCACAAATGCATTTGAGCCCCATTTCAGCTCCAAACTTAAGGTAAAATTGATTTTTTGTTAAAACAAATTTAAAAAAAAGTAACTATTTTTCAATAGATGAACAAGTTCGGCAAATTTTGCATATTTACCGAATATGCCAAAAGCTGAATATCATAATAATCATTCACATAGGAAAAAGTGTCTTAAAAAATATGACATTGATTTTTCTTTTTTGGTTTATAAAATTAATGATTAAATATATTATTATTATTATTATTATTATGATTATTATTATTATATTATAAAAGTCGCCGGGGCGTTAACTAGAGGATTCTGACAACCTTAGCCTAGGTGTAAATTAAGTTAGTGCTGGCACAAAATATTACGATTCGTAATATTTCAACTTAGGATTAAAGACATATTGTAAAAATCGTTTTGGTTTTGTGTGTGTGTTTTTTGTTTTTTGGGTGGGGTTGGGCTTCGCACGGGCATGCGAATCCTTAAGCACTTGGGCTAGATTAAGTAAACATGGCAAATCTCATTGACAATCGAGACATGGCTCGTCTTTGGTACTGCATTCAAGGGATGCTTCGTCCATCCTACGTCTGTTCCGCCGTATTGCGGTTGGGCGAGGCGACAGCGGCGGCGACGGAGGAGCAGCTGGCATTGTCTTGTGCTGCCTGCTCATTGTTATCATCGGGCACCACAACGACTGCCTCATCATGATCCTCAGGCTCCGGCTCCGCAGCATCATGGACACTGACCGGCAACGCACGGACTGTCGGAGTTTGACTTGGGTTCATTGGGGCTACCTCTGGGACGAGGCCAGCAGCTAGAACAGCAGCTGGAACAGCAGCCGTTGACTTGGCAGCGGCTAAGGATTCAATGGCCATCACCGTGCGCTCCAGCAGATTCATCAAGCGCTCCTCGCGTGCATCCATGCGCTTGAGCAGCTCCTCGTCGCGCTTTTCACGCCGCTTGAGATACTCGATGAGCTCGTAGTTGGTGCTGTCGCCATCGGTGGACGTGGACAGCTTGCGTTTGCCGCTCTTCAGCGACCCCGACGAGCTGCAGTCGGTGATATTATCCGTATCCACAATCACATCCGGATGCAGTATATTGGGATCGATGCTGGGCGAGTAAAAGTTTTGTGCACTGCAAAAGAGGAGAAGAATGGTTTGTTGAGATTTGAAGATTTAGAGAACTGTATGGTTCTACTGCTTAGAATGAACGGCTATACTTGTTTTCCTGGCAGTTTTGTAACAGAGAGAAGTGGGCGTGGCAGTCCCTATAAAGCTTACACATATTCTTAATAAGCCTGTCCTTGGGATCATCACTGAGACCTCCTATAACTTGTACAAAACTGCTTCGATTTTGATCTAATTAATTTCGTTCGCTTTATATTCGATCCTTGGTCTCGATGGATAGCGCACTGTCCCATCAAACAAGTGCTGTGGGTGCGACTCCTACGAAACTCCTATGAAAAAATGTTTTTCAAGATATGAACAAAATTTGGAAAAGGAACAAATCGAAATGAAAAACCATGAACAAAAAGGTATAAAAAGTCAAAATCGGTGTAGTTTTCTCTAACTTATGAAGTTTTGAAATTTGCCCCCATACGAAGTTTTCCACTTTACATGTCAAAATTTTACTCGATTTTGGGCTGATTTTTGGGTGAAAAATGAAACTCATCTGCCGAAGTTTTAAAATAGTTTTCTATGCTAATTTTGATTCCAGAAATGGAAAAAAGTTACAAATTTGAGTTTTTAGATTTTAAAATTTTTTTCAAAACCCAGGGGGGACCCTTACATCAAAATCCGAAAATTTAAAAAAAAAAAATTTCTTTACAAAATGATTAAAATTAGAATATAGAACGAATCGGAATAAAGAATCAGGAACAAAATGGTATAACAAGTCAAAATCTGTATAGTTTTGGATGAGTTATGATAGATTGAAATAGACGCCCACAGAAGAATTTTTACTTCATATGTTAAAATTTAACTCGATTTCAGGCCGAATGACGGACGGACGGACAGATAAACGGTTATATCGATTCGGTTCTTGATGTTGATCAAGAATATGGGGTCAATAACGTTGCGTTTAGCCTGTTACATACATTTCAATAAAACTAATAAACACTTCTACCAAGATCCAGGATCAGGGTACAAAAATATATTTTCAATTTCAACTTTCCGCTCTCACGGCATTCTGGGGCGTCATTGGGACCTCACTTCCGTGAGCTTCATAGCTTGTTCAAAACTCTACAAATGTTGATCTGGCTGATATTGATTAAATTATAGACTCCCTAAGAAAGTTCAACTAGGGCTATAGGACATAAAGAATAAATTTAAAACTTACCCATTGTAGTTGGTCTGCATAAGCTGTATATCATCGGGGTTGAATTCCCCCTCAGAGAGTGGTTCAGATCTGTAAAAGAAAATGAGTTTGTTAATCTCGTCAAGAGAGTTATGTATGCTCAAGTGCTCCGAATTACTAAAACTTAAAGCCCAATTTTACCCAAATTTTACCTCTAGATAAGTTAAACATTCACTCAAAGAATAAAAGCATGAAAATCCTATACAAAGTGTTCTTAGATAAAGATTTCGGTTCGAAAAACAAAAATCTAAAGTCTTTGGGTTCTGATAATTGCAACTAACTAAAATTGAAGATCCTTTTGGGGTGTTTGCTTGAGGTTTCTTTCTTATGTTTAGAACTTTCCTAGAGATATGCTTAGTCTATGATTAGCTCTATGGAATCTGATACTAGAGATACTACATATATACTAGAGATGAAATACTCGGAATTTTGAAAAGGTGAAATTACCAAACAAAACCTAACTAAAATGTAAGAACTTTTTGCGTATTTTCCATTGTCCTTCCCAAGTTTTCTTCGAAAAAATTTCATTTTTCATACATTTATGGAATTTTGTAGGAAATCTGAAATAAATGTAATACTCTTCCTTTTGAATCCTAAATCAATGGATTCCAAGCCGAAAATTATAAATTTAATTTTAAGATACTTTTGGGTAGCAATATTTTCATTCTACGACTTTTCTGTAAGTTTGAAACAATCCAAGATATGGAATCTTGGAAAAGGAATCCGGGATATACCCTACATTAGCTCTTCTCCAGCTTAAAACTCCAACTCTCAGCTTCCACCGGAATATTGATCCACCTCAACTATAATTTCAAATAAACTCATCTCCTTTAGCTCCTCTCTAGCAGTAGACCTACTCCTCCAGAGCTCCCTGATAACTTCCATCCCCCCGCTTACTTCATGGATATGTTGTGGTCGTTGTTGTTGCTGCTGCTGCTGTTGTTGTGGTGCAAGTTGAGTGGACCATTGCAATCCTTGTCGAAGTCCGTCGGCTCGCTGGGCTCATGGGCCAGATCCTTAAATGCCGCGCTGTGATTGTGACTGTGACTATGGTTGTGACTGTGATTGTGACTGTGACTGTGGTTGTGCTGTGCCTCGTCCTCGTTGAGTCCACTGTTCGGGCCCTGCTGCATCTGTGGCTCGTGACGGTTCAGCTGGGCCGCCACCGCGGCAGCAGCAGCTGCTGCCACTGCGCCCGCCACCTGCAGCTGGAGGGGATTGTCATCGTAGACGCCCACGCCCATGCCGGGTGGCCCCTCGCTCAGCTGTGTCTCCACAAAGTGGTTGGGCATCAGGCGTTCCAGCTTGCTGACGCCGCTCTGCGAAGAATCTGTTGAATGGGCATGGCTCAGGCTCTGGAGCAGGTTGTGCTGATGCGGCGTCAGGTTGTCCTTATTGAGGAGCACACCCAACTCGGCCGCCTGGCGGCGTCGCTGGTAATAGGAGAGCTCGTTGTGATTCTTGCTGATCAGCGCCAACCGCTTGCCATTCGAGCCCCAACACTCGCCGCGCTGCTCCTCGATCTCCTTGAAGAGGAACATATAGGGCCAGTTGCGGCGCACATGGCGTTCCGGATTCTTCTTGAGCTGCGTGTAGATCTTCTTCAGATTCTCATAGCGATTGCAGCACTGCTTGGCCGTGCGCTTCCGGGCGCTGAACCGGTTGAGCACCTCCGCCACCATCTCCCAGACGCTGGCATGGTTCTTGCGGTTCGACTGGAAGGCGCTCTGGATGCGCTCCGATTTGACAATGTTCAGGAGAGCCACCGATTCCGGGACATTGAAGTAGGATTCGGGTGTGCGCGGTGCACGCTGGTGGTGGTAGCTGCTGGTCACAGTGGGCGGAG
Organism: Phorticella flavipennis; assembly: GCA_037040045.1. Lineage (NCBI taxonomy): Eukaryota > Metazoa > Arthropoda > Insecta > Diptera > Drosophilidae > Phorticella > Phorticella flavipennis. The sequence goes on along the minus strand of JBANCY010000180.1, from coordinate 31,989 downwards.
TTTTCGTCTCCTGAAAGAGAAGAACGGAACAAGAAATTTAGTTGGAGATATTACTGAATTTTGACTTCGAATAATATTATAATATATTGGGGTAATATTTTGGGATAATTAAACAAATCTTCTATAGTTAATTTTGTTACATACTTTCATATATAGTAATACGATCTTGTGAAATTTTAGTCTAAAATAATTTCTAATTCGTATTTCAAGAGCTTTAAGTAGAAATTTCGAGGAGAAATCAAAATAGGATAGTTTCTAAATTCAAAGGAAGTTCGATAATTTAAGATGGAGAGGAATAGCTAAGCTGATAAGTCTTCTAGGACCCGATCCATCCTCGAACTCAAATAAACTGTCTATTTTCTAATTGTGTTTTGCAGATATAAAATTGTTTCTTCTGATTCAACATATAGAAAACTAATCTCTCATGTAAACCAAGATCCACTAAACATATTAAATTTCTGCTCAAGATATTCATGATTAAAAAAATTAAACCTATATCTATATCATAATCTAAAATAAGATAAATATAAGCCACTTTATATTTTGAATCTTTTTTTCTAAATTTCTTTTAGGAAATTTCCGAAAACTATAATTTTATTTCAATATTCACTTTGGTAACGGGGGATATGGATATCAGATCTATACCCATACACATTTTAATGTAAAGGAGGGGAAATAAAAGGCTGGGTCTCGGAATTGCAGGTCGAGTGGGTAGAACCCCTTCGGGCGTCTTTTGGTAAGGCTGTTATCCAGAACGATAATTGGGGGCCTCGATGGACCAGTGGATAGCACACTGTCCCGCCAAACAAGAGGTGCGAGTTCGAGTCCCGCTCATGTCGATAAGCATTTACCTCATAGAAAAACTAGGTTGTGGCGTAGGATTTGAAAACCATCCACATAAAAATGTTCTTCAATGAAGGAAGCAGAAATAGATGAAAATAGGGCTTCTGGTTTTGACTCGAGAGGGTGGTTATGGCCATAATAATAATCCAGAAGAATTAAGGCCAGGGTTGTTGTTATGGTCTGACAGCCTCTGAACATATTGACTGCTAAATCTTTGAAGCTCTTCGATCGCCCAAGGGATTTTTAACATCGTTCAAATCAAAAATCGAAATTTGAAAAGCATATGGAAATTTAGGAAACTTCTGAAAATTAAAATTGTGTAAAGATTTGTTTAGGTCTGTCTAAAAAGCTTAGAAAATCTGAAAATATCTACGAAATGGGTTTCTTGACAAAATCTTATGTTCATCGGATATATTAAAGTTTTAGCTTTAGAGCTAAGCCCTATTTTATTTAAATTTAGAAAAGCATTTTCTTTTATATTTTGTATTCTATATTTATTTCTAGACTTCACCGTAAAGCTCATGGTCTCTAGAAGAAGTATTTTGGAGAACTCTTCCTTTATTGGGTTCTGTGCTCAGTTGTTATATTGGCAGTCGATCTGATACCGTTGGTGGAAGGTATATTAACTGAGTACATATTTATATAGAATATTTTGTTCTTCAGAGAAGGAAGCAGAAATAGAGGAAAATAGAGCTTCAGGCTTTGACCCGAAAGGGTTGTTATGGCCATATAATAATAATTTTGTTGCAATTGGACTGCGAGGTATTATTATTATTATTATATGGCCATAACAACCCCATTGAGTCAAAGCCTAAAGCACCATTTGTCGTTTTTTCTGCTTCCTGCACTGAATATGAAGGTATTAATTCGAAAAGAGTAAAAGACATAGGTAATTCAGTCGACAAGAAAGGGGGCTTGAGTCGACGACCTTTTGTTTGGTGGTACAATGCGTTATACATTGCTCCACCGAGGACCCTGTTGGGAAGAATAAGCGCTATACAAAATGATTTACCACAGAATGTAATAGAAATCCTTTCTGCGAATCAGTTAGGACACTCGAGCTAGAGCTATCTGGATTGCGGATACCAGGCTTAGTTATACGAAATAACTCGAAGGGTGGGTGGATTTCAAGTCCTACGCCACAACCTAGGGTTACGCCTAGGGACTCGAGCCCACACCTCTTGCTTGGCGGGACAGAGGGTTATCAAGTGGTCCCCCGAAAGGGTTAAAATAAGATTTTCAACACATGCATTCGGGATTGAGTTTCGAACTAATGCTGAAAGTTTCAAGTCGATCGGATAGAAAACACAGAAGTTATTCGCAAAAGACTGAAAAAATTTTCCTATTGGGAAAATGGCCGACGCAGCGCCGCCTTCTGCGCAGGCAGCTTAACGGTATAAGTGTGTGTGTGTGTAACGGTATTATGCGATTCTGACTGTTTTTTTCAACTGGGATCAGGGTATTTCATAGTCGACCTCTGCCGACCGAGCCTTTTCAAGTCAACTACAAAATGGCCGACTTATGCAAAACAAAATGGCCGATCTTAACGGCTTGCACGAAACGCAAAAATCGCTCATTTTGTAGAGGAATTAGAAAGGCTTCGCAGCTTGCAGAACGTAACTGTAAAAACTGAAGCTTTGCGCGCGAAAATTGATATTGCCACTGCCCCAGCCTCTGTCCCCGCCGCTAGTCTCTCACGTGGTCGAGCAGTCGCTCTGTCTCCCTCGCACTCGTTGCTGCACGACATTTTTCTGATTCACAGTTATACGCTAGATTGTTGCAATTTGTTGTTGTTCGTGTTGTTGTTGTTGTTGTTGTTTCGCTTACCATTTGAAAATTTTTGTAGAATCAGCAGAATTTTCCTTTCTTGTTGTTGTTGTTGTTGTAGTTGTTGTTCTTTATTCGCAGAAGCATCGACGGCGGCGTTGGCGTTGGCGTTGGCGTTGGCAGCGTTGACGTCGACGTCGCCTGCAGCCGGGCAGAGCGAAGAATCAAACGGTTTTTGTGCTGAGAACGCGCAACGCTCAGTTTCAGCTTTGTTTGTAGAATTCTTCACTTTGTTTTTTGAATATTCCTTTAAGACTTTGTATTTTGTTTGTTGTTTTTTTTTTGAAAAAAATATTTTTTTTTTTTGGTAAAATTTTCTTTTTTTTTTATGTGCTTTTTGGTTCCGTAGCTGCGGCTGTCGTTTGGAAAGTGATGCAAAAAGCCCAAAAGGAAAACCGTTTAAAAATAACGCACTTCCCTGTGGTGTGTACACACTGTTGTAGTTATTACATATACATATGTATACACTCCTCTCTCTCCCCTCTCCCACTGTGTGTGCGTGTGTGTGTGTGTGGCAAATCGAGAAAGAAACCAAAAAATACCGTGGTTCGAGTCGAGCGTTTTTCAAGTGCTTTTTTCAGTCTTTTCTATCTTTTTCCTATTCTTTTTCTTCCCAATGTTGTTATTGTTTTTGTTGCTATTTTGTATTTTGTTGACAACAAAACGGGGCGACCGAACGACGACGACGACGACGACGACTATTAATATTTAGAAGTTAACCTTTTGGCCTCGGACTGCGGCTCATCGGCTACAGTTGGGGGGAAACAACAACAACACCACTGAGACTATATAAAAAAAAAAAAACAAAAAGTAAAAACACAAAATTCTATACATTTTGTATTTATACAATGTGTACATATAGTAAGTACATACAGTGGTTCAAGGCCTATTGGTTTCGAGTTGAAACGAGCACCCTTAAGTATTCAAATCTTTTTAGCTTTATCATAAAGAAATGTAAACAAAAAAATTGAATAAATCGAAATAAAAATAAATTTTCTTCATAGTTAATTTGAAGAAAAGATCCAAAAGATCAATTCATTTGTATTATCTTCCTAAGATAACATATTTCAAAGAATTTCAGTAATATTATTATTATTATATGGCCATAAAACCCCCTTCGGGTCAAAACATGGAGCCCTATTTTCCTATATTTCTGCTTTCTTCACTGAAGAACATTTGTATGTGGGTGAATTTCAAATCCTACGCCACAACCTAGTTTTTCTAGGAGTGTCATGCCTAAAGGCATGAGCGGGACTCGAACCTCGCACCTCTTGTTTGGCGGAACAGTGCGCTATCCACTGGACCACCGAGGCCCCTGATATAAGAGTTTAATCAACACATATAGGAGACCCATTCTTAAAACTATTCTGAATTTCCCTCTGCTCCAGCTCACTCAATTTATTAAGAATTTAACAGAATGTCCGAAATGTAAGTCGAATACTTTTTAAAGTGGGTGACGCCAATTGATTTCAAATCCTACGCCACAATCTAGTTTCTACTTCGATAGGAGAGTCATTACCTCGACATGAGTGGGGATAGAACCCACGACCTTTGGGTTTGGCGGTAAGGATACAACTTGTCGCTCAACGACATGAATAATTTTTAAGTACAATCATAATTACTTTCAATATTAAATTCTGAGATACATTTTAATGAACTTCAGTAAATTATCAGTCATTTTCAGTTCTATCTAATAAGCTCTAATTTAGTCATAAATTGTGGCTTAAGAAATACATTTTTGGGTTGATACCAATCGGAAATAATGTTCTTAACTTTGTTAGGATAAAACATATAAATTTACATTTACAGACTAATAATTTATTATAGAAAAATGTGAAAAACGACAGAAATTATGAAAAAAAATCGTTGCGCTTTAATTGATTCAAGGATCAAATTGTTTCCAGTCCTACTATACAGATTTGGTTTTAAGCTTTAAAGAAAGACTCTACTTATTGGGGACGTAAGCTCAGAAATATATGAACATTTTGAAATTAGGCTGGTTCGGTGCTATAAATAGACAGCTTGGAGACGATACACAAAACTATTTTTTGAAAGAGTTAAAAAACCTTTGGATTTAATTTAATTTTGCTAAAAATAGCAAATGTCTAGTACATTCGTAACGCCATCTTTCGTAATGTTCTTAAGAAAACACGATTAATTTTCGACACTTTAAATTATTTATAGTTTAAATCGGTACAGATTTTATATTATTTAATTTTTAAACGAAAATTTGGTATTATATTCAACTCAATCAAATATTTAATATTATTAATTTCATTTTTGAATTAGTTTAAATTATCTATTTTTTTCAAAAAAAATTAATTTTGCAACGAAAACGATTTGAAATCAATTAATATTTTGAATATTAACAATATTTCAATATTGTATTAGTTTCAGTTTTCTATTTTCTCTTATCTTTCTTTATTTTTACACTATTTTTTGCCGGCATTTTGAGCTTTCGCGGTGCAATAGGCTTTGTCCCACTGTATCTATATGTATGTTTAGTATGAATATAACTGTTCGCGGCTTTGCTTGTTGTTGTTGTTGTTGTTTCTTTTGTTTTGTCGCCTTTTTGGTTTCGATTCGCACACTTTGCGTGAACACGCTGCTCACACGCACACACACACACTATCGGTTCACCCACTCACGCACGAAGCACGAGGCACGCACGAAGCACGAAGCACTGCGAAACGGTTTATTCTTGCACTTTGTTGCACATCTGCGCTCTCGCTCGCACCTGCGCCGACATGCGCTCGTTTTCCGATTGGCGCACGCAGCTCAATATATATGTATTTATATATAAATATATATATATATAACAATTGTGTGTATGTGTGTGTGTGTTGGGGGCTATTTTGCAGCGCGGTGCCAAATGTACCGTTTTGTTGAAAAAACTAAAACTAACTAAAAAAAAAAAGTAATAACAACAACGAGAAACGAGGAAAATCAACTGAACTTTTCGTCGCGATCCCGTTGCGGATACTAACGGGCCAGTCACAGACACAGACGCACTTTGCGTCCAACTCTGCTACGATCGTTAGGCGCTCGGCGCTGCTTCTGCCGCTGCCGCTGCTGACGTCGGTGTCGGCGTCGGCATCGACGTCGCTGTTGCTGTTGCTCCTCGGGAGCTGCGTGCGCCTGCTGCTGCTGAAGAATGGCAAGAAGGGTATGTTAGTTTTGTTGGTATGTATGTAACAGGCAGCAGGAGGCGTTGGAGAACCCATAAAGTATCGCCTGAAATTTGTCATTATTGAGAGGTGTCCACTAATGGGAGGTTCATTTACATGTTTTTTTCCCCCCGTTGCCAAGTTTTGTCCATTAAAAGGAGGTGTCCACTTATGAGAGAGTCCAGTGTAGAGAGGTTTCCCTGGACATGCCTGAACAGCATCAAAAGTCGAGTCGATATAGTCATGTCCGTTTGTATGAACGCACCGAACTATTATAACTAATATATGGCTATAACAACCCTATCGGGTTAAAGCCTGAATCACTATTTGTCTTTATTTCTGCTTCGTTCACTGAAGATCTTTTTTTACTTGGGTGGAATTCAAATCCTACGCCACAAACTAGTTTTTCTAGGAGGGTCATGCCTTAAAGTCATGAGCGGGACAGTGCGCTATCCACTGATCCATCGAGGCCTCCCTGTTCGACTGCATGAGCGCGCCGATCTCGGAAACTACACAGACTACAGAGACTCTAAACTTCAGCATGAAGATCCGTGTATAGCATACGAGTACAAGTATTTTCAAATTCTTTGTTCGCCCGATAATCGCAAAAAACGATTTTGCTATAAAATGGTAATAACTTTGGCATTTATAGAGCTATCAACAAATTCAGCAAATTTGGTATATAGGATCATTATAAGAAACTGCAGAATAGAATTTCCCAAAATTTCGATATACACGTCAATTTTCCCGGCAAGTGACGAAATATATATAACTGCCGCAATTTTTATGCAATAGTCATGAAATTTGATGTGTAGGTGCCCATAGATCCTATGCAGAAAGTGGCACTCAAAATGTTTTTCCAACCCAATTTGGTCTCCCCTAAACTAATAAGATGGTTATATTTTCTAGAATACTTAATATAATGATTCAAATTCCGAAATATATTATAATGACTATGTCATCAACCAATGCCAAAAATTTCACGATTGCATCATAAATACCGAAGTTATAAGACTCAGAAATGGCCGAAAATAGGCTAAAATGGTCAAAGGTGAAAAATGCATTATGCCACTTGGGGGCTAAGAATTTATAGCGAGTGACACGAAATTCGGTGTGTAGCTTCGCTGATGCCCCAAAAGCAGTTCTCCTAATATTAGATGCCACACCTCCATCCTTCGCAAATCAAAAAAATTTTATAACAGATGTAATTTTTATGATATAAGATAAGATTCGGCACACGTATTGAGGAATATGTTACAAACTTTCAAGTCAATTGGATCAAAAATACCGAAGTTATTCGCAAAAGAGTGTAAAAATTCTCCTATGGGAAAGGCGGCTGACGCAGCCACTGTCTGTGCGACTGTATTAGGCGAATGTAAGGGTATTCCTCGACTGGGATTAGGGTATCCCGCAGTCGTGCACTCTCGACTGCAGCACTCTATCTTGCTGTGCTTTAACTTAGTAGATTGTGTAGCAGGCAGCGGCAGCGACGTCGACAGCGGCGGCGGCGGCGGCGGCGGCAGCGGCAGACTGCGCGTTGCTCTCTGATTTTGTTTTGTTTCACATGTGTTAAAATGTCTTGGGCATGTGTGTGTGTGTGTGTATGGGTGTCTGTGTGTGTGTGTGTGTGCATATAAATATACATAAATACATATGTATGTCTGTCCGTCTACTTATAGAATCGAATCGCGGCAGAGACAAAAACAACAACAACAACCAACGGCAGCAGCAGCAGCAGAAGAGCAACGGAATAGCAACAGTTAACTGATGGCCGATTCTGATTCTGATTCCGATTCTGTTTCTGTTTCTCAAAACCGTTTCGGTTGATTCTCGAGCCAAGGAACTATGTGTGTGTGTGTGTGTGTGTCTATGTGCATGTCGCGATTATGGCAGGTAACGGTATTTGTTGGTACCAATTCCTGCGACAAGGCAAAGCTACACAACGGTTAACCGTTAACTGTACAAATTTCAAACAGTGTTGCCCCATTGGTATGAAAAAACATTGGATCTTAGTTGCCAATTCCTTTTCCAACAAGAAAGAGACAAACAGCAAAGCTGCTATTTAACGGTTAACCGTTAACTGTACTTTTTTAGCAGTGTTGCCCTTTTATATGCAGAGAAATAAACTAGTTTTTGCCACGTATTGGTATCCTTCGCCGGCAAGAAAGGGACAAACAGCAAAGCTGCTGCTTAACGGTTAACCGTTAACTGTACATTCTAAAAAGTGTTGCCCTATTTGTATTGTGTATTGGTATCAATTCCTCTCCCAGCTAGAAAGAGACAGAAGAGTAAGAAAAGCTACAAAAAGGATTACCGTTAAATGTACAGCCTAAACAGTGTTGCAATTTTACGTAAGAAGACAAAAAATACTCATTTGCCAGCCAAAAAGAGAAAAAAAAGAGCAAAGCTGTTAACCGGTAACTGTACATTTTAAACAGTGTTGCCCTTTTGTGTGTGGAGAGAAAAAACCAATTTAGCCAAATAATGTGCTAAATTTTACATAAGGTGACCCTAGTTTGATCGTTTTCTTGCTTAAAACAACTTATTGAAGAGCTATCGATATTTTGGTAGATAAAGAAGTTAAAAACGGATAGTTTTGATGTAATTTAACGAATAAGGAGCGCGTTTTTTTACTTTTAATATATATAAAAGTATATTTATATATCATTTTATCTAGAAATTATACGAAGAGATACGAATTATAGAAGAAATAAGGTTAAAACTATGCTAACTAAAAGGAATTTGATAGATTTGATATAAAAATATTTGTATTAGTTGTGTAAAATTTTTACCAGGAGCGGCCATATTGGAAATCACAAAAAATTACCAAAACTTTCAAAGCTTTCAAAGCAAATTATGGGAATCAAAGCTAAAAAGTTAGTCGAAAAGTTGTGAATTGGTAAGTCTTAAGAACGTGAAACAATCTCATCGGAAAACACCATGATATTTTTACTCCCAGCTGGCCTCTCCCTCTCCCTGTCTCTCATACACTTACGCCCTCTCTCTCTCTCTTTCTCTCTCCCTGTCTCTCTGCGCCTCACGTGTTCTATCTCTCTCTGCCTCTCTGGGAGCAACTGTCTCTCAATGTGGGCACTGCATATGGTGCAGGAACGATGCCAGGAGGAATCTATGGGCATTATTACTGTGCACTGAGCAGTGAGTGGGAAAAATCGTAGCCTAAAAATAGATGCAAGTATGCGCACCCCAAGTGGATGCCACACGGTTTCTGATGATCGTTTTTCAGTTGTTGTTGTTGTTGTTGTTGAAGTTGCATTTGGGTTTCTCTATTCTATTCTCATTTTTCATTTATAGTTTTCGGTTTGTTTTCCCAAAAATTAGTCAACGATCTATGAATTCTAGGCAACTCCTAGGCTCTGTTTCATGAGTCGAATTTTGAAATTTTGGGCATTGAAGGGAACTTAATAAACTTGATAAAAATATATTATTAAAGATTGTATCAAATTTCCGTAATCTCTGCTCAAAAGCTTAAACATTTTGAAACTTTGGACTTGATTAAGTTATAATATTATAGTTTGTATCAAGATTAAAAGCTTTAAGATATCTTTCCAGCGTTTATTATACTTCTTCTAGATTCTTTTCGCAATTTCCCCGCTTTTAAACTTTCTAAACTTTTCCTAAATCAACCTAAAAACTTTCATTATTGCGCTTGATTGTAGTTTATATACATACAGAGAAGTTCGAAATCGCAGATCTTTAACATACATTTTTGAAAAACTAACTTTGGAAACTGCAAAAACTTTAGGAATATCGATTTTCCAAAATAAGTTTATATAAACCTACAGAATCTTGAAATAGAAGTCAAGTTTCATTATTACAGGCTTAAATATGGAACACAAATTTTGGGAACTGCAAGAACTTTAAGTTTTCAACAAATTTGGTTTGTCTAAAAATTTCCAAAGATGATTGTGCGGGAAATTGCGGAAGTTCTTTAACTCTTTAATTTAAAAAGATCTTAAGACTAAATATATTATAGTATATAATTTTGAAAATCAATTGGTCGATTCTACGCTATAGGAACTATAAAAAAACTTCCTTAAGTTGTTTAATTGGTCCGATTGCTTAAAAGATGCTACCAAAATAATTATTAGTTAGGGAAGCTTCTCGTGAATTCTGGTATTTTCTTATGGGAAAATCCTTGTCAAGTACATCTCCTATCTTATAGTAAAAACTACCTGCTAATCCACACTTTCCCTGTAGAACCTTGTGCAGAGGCTTTCAATTCAACCATAACCTAACTTCAACGAAAGCTTAAGCAATGAAAGCTGTTTATATAAAGATTCTATATACTTTCTTAATCTTTTATACATTATATATTCTTATCTTTTAAGTTGTCTGTCCGAAGTAGCAACAGCAAAGCTTCGTCATATCATTTTTAGCAGTCGGTGAAGTGAAAAACCCATCAAAAGTGAAAGTGAAAATGTCTTCGGTAAAGTTTGAAATTTTTTCAAAAGTGGAAATACTTTGTGGTTGTTTTGAGGTTAAGGAGCAGCACTATTTGTATTACGCAGAAATGGCTCATTTTCATAAATTAAAATGAGGAAAAGAGAGGTAGTATTAACCACGTCTCAACGAAGATTTTATACTCTACGAGTTGGGGAAACCAGCTCGAATGATGATATAGTGATCTGATTTGGTCGTTTCCGGCAAATGGCTGGACGGACAAGAAAATAAGGCTTTGTACCCTATTGAGACACAGTCTGAAGCGCTGTTTGCCTTATTTCTGCTTCCTTTATTGAAGAAGTAGGAGCTTAGGGCTTCGGAGGAGCTTGGGGCTTATCTACAAGATCCTCAATTTGTGTATAGTTTTGTACAGATAGCGTGGAGTTGGTAGGATATTTTATGGATATTAAACGGGTAAAAGTGATGGAGAGTGATGAAAATACAGGTCTCGACATGAGTGAGCCTCGAACCCACGACCTTGTTCGGCGGAATAGTTCGCTATCCACGCTATTCAATCATGCCCCAAAGCACATTTTGATTCATTTTGACCCTTATGGAGCCTACTACTACTAACTTTCTGCCCCATTTGGAGTGTTGATTACCTCTATTCCTTCGTAATTTCTATACTTTTCGTTTGGATCTCTATTCAAAAAAATCCCCCTATAAATATTAATTGTTTGGCTGAAGTAATTAATAGATGATATCGTTATGAATTGGATGAACTTGGCTCAGAGATGTTTTATACGGTTAGCAATTCTTCCATTCAGACAATATGGAATACTTTTAGAGATGATATACTGGTTCTCAGATGTTCTATACGGTATCTATTTAGCAAGTCTTGTCCTGTGCTTATAAAAGCTTAGAGAGATTTATAGTTGATATTGTCAGTCTTACTATTCATTCTCTTATTCTCTAATTTTCCTAGTGGTTTCTATAAGTCTCTATCTGAAAATTCTTCCTTCAAATATTCTCAGGAACTCTCTGCGCTGGAAACCTTGAAAGAAAATCTTGTGGCAAAGTGAAAAGTTTGCATTTCCGCTGGTTGCCCTTGATATTTATGCTCCGAACGGGCTATGTGTATGGAGGAAATACCCTCCGAAATAGAGTCGGGTGAGAACGACTGAACGACTGCTGAGTCAACGGTTGAAAGGTGTCTATGCAAATGTGGGGGATCTGCATAAAGAATGCTAAGAATATGCGCGCACAGCGACTTGGGAAGTCGAAAAAGTAGGGAAAGGAGAGAGATATAGAGGGAGATAGAGAGAGAAAAACAAATAATACAAGCTAGTCGAGCTGAGATTGACCTATGACCTGCTGCTCAATGGGCAGTAAGTAGGTTGGGGGGCGCATGAACCCAGACCCATTTGGAAACTTTGTAATACTCACTTCCTGCTGCTTATCGATAGCTCGATTTTTCATTGATTAGGGAAAAAAGTAAAACTATATATAGCTATATATATAGCTGTAGCTAGGTCTGTAGCTAGGTATATAGCTAGGTCTATAGCTTTATAGCGTTTGAATTTCGATACGCGGCCCCACCGGTATTTTTAAATTTTAGTACATAAAAATGCGGCAGCTACAGCTACCTCCAACGTCGTATATAGACGGTATATGCCGCGACATACAGACATACAGACATATAGACATACCCACCGACAGGCAGACATACATATATACATATAGACAGACATATCGACGTACATACATGCATATAGTATGACTGCCAAACGATCGTATTCTATTTGTAATCCAAAATAACTGAATGTATCTGTGCATCTGTATTCTGTATCTGTATCTGTAAATGTATCTGTATCTGTAGCTGTAGCTGTATCTGTAGACGTATGTGGTTCACTTTACGATCTCTCGTGCCCACTCTCTTTTTATATTTTTGGTACAGCTGCTGGAGCCGCGCTGTAAATGCTATTCGTTATTCTTATTATACCCTAGGAATAACAATTTCACAATACCGGCCGAACGAAAGATATAAACACATCAAGGGTAGTGTTGATTTCCAATCTATATCCCATCGAAACCATAACATTTCAGGCTTTTATGTATCTTCTTGTATATAAGAATTGTCGTAACGACTTTTAGTTGTCTGTGATCTTTTTGAAATTCCGTATAGCCATAGATTATAAAGAAACTCTCTTAAATTTCAACTCAATATCTTTAAATACCTGAGAAATATGAACAAAACTGACTTTTGGTTGTATATTATATATGATATAATGGTTCAATCCTTTTGAAATTTGATATGGCAAAATATAATAAAGAGTGTTTCTTCAAATTTAAATGCAATATCTAGAAAAATATGGGGAATTTTAGCAAGACTGATATTTAGTTGTCTAGCAGTTATATATGATATAGGGTTTCGATGTTTTTGAAATTTAGTATAGTATATATAATAAAGAATTTAGTATCCATAACAAACAAACATAAGTGTGCGCTGGATTCCAAATCAAAAGACTGGGAAACATGGTAGATATGGCCAGAATCTACTTTTAATTCTATGATCTATATAGTTTTTGGATACTTTTGAAACATGGTCAAGTCATACATAATAAAGAATTTCAGGTTTTGGGGAAATTTTAATTCAATATCTTTAAATACCTGAGAAATATGATCAAAACTGACTTTTGGTTGTATAATAGCTATATAATATAGTGATCCAATTTTTTTGAAATTTGTTGAAGCGATAACTTCTATAGAAACTTAAGTGTGCAGCAGATTTGAGTCCATAAGCTTGGGGCACATTGGAAATATTGGCAAAATTTCTATTTGTATAACAGCTATATGATATAGTGGTCGAGTCTTCTAGAAATTTGGCTTAGTGGTAGATACTAAAGAAACTCAAGTGTGTATAAAATTTAATGGCAATAGTTTAAGAAACAAGGGAAATCTGGGCAAAATTGACTTCTAGATTATATAGTTGCTGTGCTAGATGGTAAAGAATTTCTAGTATTTTCATTGGAAACATGGTCGATATATATCTTACTCATAAGTCAAAATAGGGCTTAATACCAAGTTTCATTACAGTAGCTCCAAAAATTAGATACAGATGGAAAAGTCGGATAAACAGACAGACAGACATAGCCCAATCGGTATAGTTTTTTGTCATCCTGATTATTTTGTAGGTTCGTATAATGTTGCTTTTCCACAGATCCAATATCTATCGAAGGACACAAATAGAGTTGACAATAGCTTTCCATATTTTGAATGCTTTTTACAATACGGTCGAGCAATATAATCTATCGATAGTCCTACTAAACATACCATAAGAAAATCAGTTCTCCGCGGGTAGATTATTTTCTATATCTTTTAAATACTGAATTGATTAAATCGAACAATCTAAAGAAGGAAAGAATCGATTATTTTAATTTCATTTTTGAAGCTCTAATAAACCATCTTAAATCAGTCGACTTTTAATATATTTAATATATCGATAGATATTATAATATTATAATAATAATATATTCATTTGTTTAATATATTATGGATACTTTAGCAAAAGTTTATCAATAGTAAGTTAAATGTTATTGATAGCCCATAAAATTATATTACAATTTATCGACAGGGCAATCGATACTCCAGCTACATGATCTATATGAACTAGGCCTATATAAATGATACAACTTTGAATGGTATGTAGGCTCTGTTATATGAAAGCAATGCAAGCTTAAGCGTTTCATAGTCAAAGTGTGTGTTTGAAAGCTTTGTAAGCGCCTAAGAATGGCCTTATGATCTATGTGAACTTAGCCCATGTACATGCTACGGTTATGAAATTTGGAATATAGATTCTCTGATAAGTAAGAAACAGAAATATAACCTTTTGATATAGTTTCTATAATTGATTTAGTTTTTAAAAGCTTTGTAAGTGCGTAAGGCTGGGCTTCATAGGCTATTTTAGCATATGTGGAGTTTTTGGGTTTCAGCTACATTTTATGATCTATGTGAACTCAGCAAATGGGAATGCTAGAGCTATGAAATTTGGTATACAGATTCTGTGATAAGAAAGAAATATAATTCTAGACTTTTGAAATAGCTTCTGTAACTGTTTTAGTAACAATGCTTCCGTTAAACTTGGTATGTGGTGAAATATGTAACTTTCTCATATTTCCAGGGTATCTGGTGGCCACGTATGCTTAGTTAGCACTTGCTTACTTGTTCATTCTTTGCCTTTAAGTATTCAAAAAACAAAAAAACACCAAATCGCTTTCATTCGTTCTGCATACAATATGTGCGTACTTACAAACATAAAGACTACTGACACATCTACAGGCGCATCCACAGACACAGAAACAGATTATACTATACTATACTATACTATATAGTATATATATATATATACTATATATTATATATATATATTTCTACTCACACTTGGACTCTCAGCCGACTCGCACTCGCACTCGCACTCTTACTCGCGTCTCGTAGTTTTCATAGTTCGTAGTTTTAGTAGTTCCCCCGCCCCCGTCCCCGTCCCCGTCTGCCCCCTCGAACAGTCACGATAGTGCACAGCATTTGGGGTTATCTTTGGCTCTATAACTCACCACTCTGAGAACAAAAAGAAGGAAAATGCGCCCTCATGCATATTAGAGGAGCATAATTGTATCATGATAACAAAAGCGAAACACTTTGTTTCCCAGTCGTTTTCGTTTTGGTTCTTAACTCCAGAAATAACTCCATTTTATTGGACTATGCGAATTTTTTCTAAAATTTGGGTTACAAGTTTTTCTTCCTCATAAGGGATTAAAACTGCTATCGATGAGTAGATTTGAGCTTTTGAAGTCTTCTAAAACTGGACAAAACTCTATCCAAATGGTAGGGAAAACTGTGCTAAGGGTGTCAAGATCCCTAGTAGGGAGAAAGGGGAAAGTCCTTTATGAATGTATCCAACATCTTATTTCCTATTTTTTAGCTTCAAAGTCTCAGAAACCGACCATTTCTGTGTCTTATAATTGATCTAATCGTAACGCTTTTTTGGATAGATTTGGGAATCGATAATTTTATGCACATTTTCAAACTGTAAGATTAATTATTCGACTTAAAATACTTTGTAGAGTTTTTTGTAAGCTTTATTGTTTGGAATTTCCACAAAGTACATATTACTTCCATGATGATCTTATAATAGAGCACTTCAGAGACTTCAGAGATATCCCAAATAGTCCTTAATGTACTCCCGGCGTTTCCGACATGAAGTAACTGAGGAACTAGCTTGTATGTTTGACAAAGGGATATTATCCTCACAACTCTGGAGGAAACTAATGAAGGTCTTTCCTCCATAGATAACTAACTTTTGCATAAAGTCACTGAATTCTGTTGATGTGTGGATCTATTAAGGTTTTTTTTTGCTAAAAATAGCCTTTTTTCGATGGATTTTATCTCAATTAAACAGATCTTTCTTGTTTCCTAAAAATATATGTGTCGAACAAGGATTACCTTTAGGATTATTAGGTAATTTTAGGATTACCCAAGTTTGTTTTCAGCTCGTTGACCATTAATCTCCATAGTCCACAGTCATCCTACAATCTTCGTAGTTTTTTCAAAACATAGTGAATTATAGAACTATAATTATTCTACAATGCTCGTTCCCAGTCGGATGAAACTTAATATATAGAAAAATCGTATGCTGACATAGCTATTTTAGCAGTTTTTCCGCATGCGTCACAAGTCTTTTTTGGAGCTTTAGTCACGTTCTACAGATTGTCAAGCTAAATGGGCATAAAAACAAAGCATGCTTAGATTTTTTGTTTCCATTGTTTCCAATTTAATCGAAAGATCAGAAATTTTAGCCTGCTCCCAAATAATAGTTTCTTTGAAAGGTGCAAAACAGGTAGAAGGATTCTTGATCAGCTTCAATAGACGGGTCGATTTAGCCTTATTTCTCTGTTAATAAGAGCTGGAGACTCCAAGCTGGGTAGGTAGATTGGTCCCCAGTAAAAGTAGAACAAATTCGTTTTGAATTTTGGATGCCACGCCCCATTCTTTCAATTGGTTATTTCAAAAAGAGGGCATGACTTTTGCATTGTTGCCAAATTTGTTTTTAAGTTATGGATCATATATATAAACCCTAAATGTTTCGGAATATAATATAATGTTTTGACTTTTGGATTGTATTTATGACTATATCATTTCAGTACGATCAGAAGCTGAAGAAAATGTACTTAACAATTTTAGTTTTAATGACTATGAAGCTATTCTGATTGTTTCAAGACGTTCGGATCATAAACATGAAAGCTATATAATGTGAAACTTTCCGAAAAGGTGCCTAAATGGTAAAAGATTAACTATTGTAAGTGAACTTTTTTTATGGAATTTGGTTAAGTATCGAAGTCATCAAAGTCAATCTAAAACTACCTAATAATATCATTTATATTGTCAAATTTGAAATGTTATCGTTTGTGAAATTCTATCGAAACAGAGGTTTTCTAGGTATCGATTATAGTTTAGACTTTTTGACGTCAAATTCCATAACTTTAGTTTTTCCAAATTAAAAAGATATGTTGAAATAGATGTAGAATATGCGACATTACTTTCTCTCCAAACCAACAATGACTTATTTTGCAGTTTTTTTTCGAAAACTTTTCAAAATCTCAAAAAACAAGTTGAAATTTTGTATGAGAATAGAATAGTTTATGGTTTACATATAGATTTTATAATAAACGTTGAAGAGTTTCTAGAGTTACGCGCAGGGAAAGTTAGTTATCTATAGTTATACATATATATATGGTATGTTTTAATTGATCTATATATGTATGTTTGTCTATATCTATAGATCTATATGGTATATGGTTAGTATCGTTTTTGCGTGTTTGAATTGTTGTTATTTTCTTATTTCTTGTTATTTTTCTCAGTTTTTCTCTGTTTTTCAAATAAAATGAGTACAAAAGTTATTTTTAGAACTAGAAAAATTTTCTTGAATTTTACTCGTTAACATTTGCCTTACGCTTCGATTTTCTTTATTTTTCTTGTAGTAGTAGCTGTCGTTGTTGTTGTTGTTGTTCTTGTTGTTGTTATAGCTGTCTCTGGGGCTGTTGTCATCGTCAAATGGATGACTGTATCTTATATGAGGTCGTCGTCGTCGTCGTCCGTCGTGAGTACTTGGATTTTGTTAGGATTTGTTGCGTCTTTCGACTCGACTTCAGTAACATTTGGTTCAATAGTTTTTCGGAAAATACAGAGAGCTACCCATACATAGAGCTCGCCTAGGCGACTGCAGCTGTATCTGTGCCTCGACTTGCCCCCGCGCAGAGCGGCAAAGAGAGAGGTAGAACGTTCTCGAGCGCGAACCGTTTGTTTCTTCAACATCATCTACATCTACATCTTCTTCTTCTTCCTCTTCTTCTTGCACATCTTGTCTGATTTTTGTACACTCGTAGAACAACCGACAACCGACAACCGACACGCTCAAGATTTATAGTTGCTATTTTTAAAAACGGGCATCTTAACAATCGTAGGGATCACTTGGTACAATCGTCTCGACCGTGCTTCACCGTGCTGTAAATACAGTTCGACCTGCCTAACTCGAATACCCCGAAAACTAGATGAAATTTTCAAAAAAATATATATAAAGTATTTATTTTTTTATTATATTTCTAAATTTTTAAAACTGAGTTCTTTAAGCTGGGAATTTTGGCGCGATACTACGAGACTCGTATAATATATATAGAATATGTGCTTGTTTCTTCAGTCTCTTTAATCTCCATTTTTGTCTCTCAGTAGTGTGTTTGTCTGGTATTTTTCCACCTCTCCCGGACCAGTGGATAGCACACTCTCTCGTATGGGTATGGGTTCGAGCCCCATTCATGTCGATAGCCATGACCCTCCTAGGAAAACTAAAAATCTTCTGTGCAGGAAGCTGACATAAAGGAAAATAGTGCTTTAGGCTATAACCCGATGGGGTTGTTATGGCTTTATAATAATAATGATGATATATATAAAATTTTTTTTATAAGAATCGATTTTTGGCATAAGTATAATCGGCAGAATTTCCCATTGACCGACATGTTACTCGGATCATTACAATTTACTTGGAAACACTTCGTAGGGAAGTCCTACTAAGTAGATAGATCATGGTCAGACGGACCAGCACTTGGATCGTTACATGGATCGAATCAAAACTGTTCTTCAGCGCTGATATCCGAAAATTGACAGAAATATGGTAAAAATTAGTGGCTAAAGATGAGCAATACTTTGAATGATCCAGTTTTAACCATTTTTTGCTCAATGAAATCTCAAATCTTAAAAAAAATTTTAAAATAATTACATGTGGGGAAATATTGGAAATATCTGCAGGCCGAGGGAGTGAGATATCCGCGAGATAGTCGTGGTCGAAAATATTCCCGAAATAACTTTCAAAAATTTTGGATTTATTAGTTAGTTAAAAAACTTATATGTATATAGAATATAAGTCCAAAAGCTTGAAATATTTTGTTAGTATGCGGAAAGTTGACTTTGACTACTATTTGGTGGTATTATTAAATGGGTTCCGAGAAATAAATCTAAAATTAAGGGTCTAGTTAAAGGACTTTTCCAATTTATTGACTAGATTTTGGTTGAGTTTTGTCCGAAATTGCATCCTGCTTAGGCTCGGTTCACTGTACTCCTCCGGGAATGCGCATGGGATGGGCACAGAGGAAACAGTTGTCTTCTTCCTCTTCTTCGTCTTACTCGTCTGTTTTTATGCGCCGCCGACATCGGTTTAGTTTACATACAAAGATATTACTCAAGTACGGGAGTTACATTTGCTATTTGCGCAATCTTCCAGCTGTCTCTCGAGTGGATCGGCTGGAGGGTGTTGGCCCGAGGCCCTAAGGCCCGGAGGCCCGAGGTTTATTGAACCCGATCTCAAGTGCCGCTCCTGGGCCCGGGATTTGAGTGTGGAGTGTTTGGTGGATGTGACCAACTGCTGAGACAGGTAGCCGTGTGAGGGTTAAATAGGGAATACAACAGAGACAAAGAAAGAGAGAGAAAGAAGAAAAGTGAAAGTAGTAACTTGGGAGAAAAGATGAAGTGAAAGTGGCAGAGAGAGAGAGAATGGGTAAGCTTACCTGTAGAAAAGAAAGTTGAAAAGGGAGATATCGCCAGAGTTTAATAGAGAAATATAGGAAAAGTGTGCGAGAAAGAGTGTTAGACAGAAGATGAAACAGAAGAAGAGGGAATTTAAAGAGAGATGAGAGAGAGTTAGAAACACGGAAAGGAAGTTCGACGCAAAGAGAGAGAGAGAGAGAGAGAGAGAGAGAGAGAGAGAGAGAGAGTTAGAAACATGGAAAGGAAGTTAGACCCAGAGAGAGAGAGAGAGAGAGAGAGTGAGAGAGAGAGAGAGAGAGTTAGAAAGAGAAAGAGAGAGACAGAGAGGTAAGAAGAGCGTGGAAGCTTGAATCGTGTAATAAAGTTAAAGAGAAAGATTGGGAGAGGGAGTGACAGAGCGAGAGAAAGATAGTAATATTGATAGAGTCATAGAGACAGAGAAAGAGTGTATTAGAGATAAACAGTGACAGAGAGAATTGGAGAAAAAGAGAGAAAGAGAGTTATACAGACAGAGAGAGTTATAGAGAGAGACAGTGACAGAGGGAGTTAGAGAAAAAGAGTTATACAGACTTAGAAAGAGAGAGAGAGTTATACAGATTTATAGTGAGAGAGAGAGACAGGCAAATAGAGAGAGTCCGAGAGAGAGAGAGAGCGGCAGGGAGAAAGAGGGATCTACATTAAAGTATAGAAAGCGAGATGTCGAGTCAAGTTGAGATATATGAAAAGGATGCGAAGTAGGAGAGAAACTGTAGGAGGAAGATAAAGGCAGACATGGAGAAAAGAAATTATGTGCGGAGAAAGCAAGAAGATGAGAAGAGTCTGAAGAGAGGAAAAAAGAGACAGAGAAAGAGTAAATTGAATCAAAAAGAGGGAACGTGTAATATTCAGTAGGTTTAAAAACCAGTTAGAGAGAGATATCTTAACATTGTAGACGGAGATAAAGATAAAAATGGAGATTGATGGAAAGAGGTAGAGTCATCGGAGATATGGAGGAGATGGAAAAGAAAGAGTGGGAAATGCCGAGAGAAATTAGAATACTGAGAATGCTAAAGAGGGAAATAACGAGTGAGAAAGTAGAATCTTAAGAGTGTGAGCATTAGATGGCACAGGGGAAATGTAGAATCGAGGGAAAGTGAAAGATAAGGAGAAGATAGATTGATAGATTGAATAGAGGGAAAGTGAAAGATAAGGAGAAGGTTACAGATTGATTGAAAATTTGTGTAATAGAGAGTAAAATGGATGTCTGCCGTGGATTTGGGACTTTGCATGGGTTTTTCTTATGGGAAGGAGATGGTATCCAAGAGAGAGATGACAAAAACTTAGTTAAACTGCAGGGTATAATTATATTTATGTAGTTTTGTGACTTAAATTTAAGTTTTTCTCAACCAAAACTGTTCAAGGATCTTAAATTTGGTATGCCTCCAGAATTGAAGTATATTACGAAGGAAGTTTGGGGAAAACCTCCCTAAGCTCATTGAATAATGCATTGTATGGCGTCTTCTTCCTTATCTCCCCATACAAACTGAAAATGTAGTTCGAATAAAAAGATTTTTATGGCGCCCCAACGGAGGTCTAAACTACACTAAACAACAAAAATGTGCTTTTTATACGCTGAAATTAAGATAGCTTCCAACGGGAATTCTGCGCGGGAATAAAATATGAAATTTGTAAAAAATTCATCCAACTTTTTATTGTAATTTAAATATTATGTATAATTGAATACCCTGTGGCACAGTGTGCGGGCGGCTGTATTAGTCACACGCGGCACTCGTAATGTGTGGGATTTATTGTTGTCGAGTGCAACGCAACGCAGGATAATAAAAATTACTTAAACATGAAATAATCCATTAAAATTGCAGAGTCTGGCGCCATCTAGCGGCGTGCGGCGGCAACAGCAGCAGCATGCAGCATGCCACAGCCTTAACCCAAGGCTAACAAATTGTGGCATACAAACACAATGCTTAACCCTGAAAAGCATGGCAACGCCACGCACACACACACACACACACACACACAGGCACACAGAGACACACAGAGACGCGGAGGAAAGTAACTGTAAAAGCGTTGGAGAGCTTTAATCACATTTGATGCGCGGGTTGAGGAAGGGGAATCGAATAACCCCTTGTGTGTTGGTGTGTGTGAGCAGGTGATAACAGGTGTGCGCGAATGGACCTGGAGAGCTTTGCTCTTATGACACATCCTTGTAAAGTGACACAACACGGCGGAGCGCACCGTTATTTGCATATCCTTGAGGCTTCAATTGTACGCGGAGCGGGCGGGTGGGCACAGTGGGCCGCAGGCAACAGTTTAGCTGACAAAAAGTTTCTTCTTGTGAAATAGCATTCTTAAGCTTTGGAACTCATTTCTAACACATTTTATCTGTATTATCAACGCCATAACGCTATATTTTGTGTTATTATCATCGTGGCAGATCTAATATCTTTGAAGGCTCTAGAACTACATTTTGAATCTTAAATTCCAAGTTAAACATGAAGAACGCTAAGATCGACATTGGGGTTTAATTATCACATTTGTTCCCGAAACGCCTATATCATCCATTAGACAAAACCCATATGAATGAACCCAAGACGATTCCAACCATTCCGGGATGCAAACAAAAAGATCTCTCTCTTATATGGCCGAGACAATGAGATATCTGCGGTAATGTTGTGATAGTGTATAATAATATATAATATATGTATATATTACAATAATATATAATATATATAATATAATAATTTTCTAAACTTAATCTTATTGAGAGACAAAGAGTGCTTCAGGCTGTGACCCGATAGAGCTTTTATGGCTATAAAATAATAATAATATTTTCCAATTGAAATGAAAATTTTTAAAATTCCTTATAAACATAATTTTTTATTACCAATCTAAGCTTTTGGCCCACTGTGCGGTTGTAAAAACAGTAAAAACAACACAAGCAACAAAAGTGAAAGTACACATAACCTATTCACACACACACACACACACACACATCCACACCCATTCGCTCACACTCACAGAAAGACAGACACACACACACAGTCAGTGGGTTAGTAAGTCAGTCAGCGCGTCGGCGAGAGCGAGAGAGCGCGAGTGCCAGTCAGCGCGTCGGCGAGAGCGAGAGAGCGCGAGTGCGTCTGTCGCTTGTGCGTTTGCGCGATGGCGGATTGCATTTACCGTTCGTTGCCTACTTTCGAGCGCTGCTTCCGCCGCTGCCTGCGTTTGGCAGAAAGGGAGCGAGAGGGGCAGAGGGAGCGGGAGTGGGAGAGAGAGAAAAGAGTTTGAATGGAAAAAACTTGTAGCTTTCGCGCAGTCAAAACGGTGTTATAGATACAGTTAGAGAGAGAGAGAGAGAGAGAGAAGTCAGCCAAGTGAAGAGTGCAAAGCTTTAGCCCGGAGTTGCCAGATCGTTTATTGTAAAATAAACAAAACACAGTGAGGCTTGGAGTTGGATTTACAGTGGTCCAAAATGATTAAAATAACTGAATTACCAAGAGGTTTGCTTCCTAGTATGCAGATACAATTGAATTAACCATAGATTTGTAAAGAGTTGCTAAACATTTTCTATTCTATGAAGGAAAATATTTTTAGTTTTATATCAAATTTTGTAAAGTATCCTGATTCATTTTCTTATATTTTTTCTTAAAATTTTACGTTTTCGACATGATAATGTAAATTTCTTGATTATGATTAGGATTGTTTAAAATATTATGGTGTGTTAGAGGGCTATTGTAGCTTGCAGTGCTTAACATTTCTTCTGGGATAGGTTATTATCTTCTGGGTATTAGAGGTGGTCATCGTGCTGATCATACGAGCCTCTATTGAAAAATTCGGTCCGCGAATCTAAAAATAAATATCATGACTATTTCCGTACGGAACCGTGCCTTGATATGATATTATGCAAAGACTCACAGGAGTCTTTTTTCAAACAAATCCTAGAATGAATAGCCTAAACTTTGAGTTTGCTAATCATTTTTTAAAGAGCAATCGGATATAAGATATGGGACATAAAAGTCAGGCTAGAGATAGAAAAGAAGTTATAAGATAGAAAATGAGTTATAAGATAAGTAAGATATCGGATGTAGAACATAGGATATATATCCTGGAAGATAACATTTTTTACGATTTGAGGCTTGAGTTAAAAAAGAAAAAATACCACTATATCATAAAGCTGATACATATATACCCAAACTAGGTTGTGGTGTAGGATTTGATATCCATCCACGTAAAACAAAATCTTCAGTGAAGGAAGTTGGAAATAACGTACAAAAAAGTGCTTCAGGGTTGTTTGGTTTTTACCACTGTGCCAAATGCACAAGGAAGGCTCAGCCATCCTGCCGATCTGGCAACCACTTGCTGAACTTGGCAAAACCCTCAACTCACTGCACAAACTTCGCACGCTCTCTCTCGCACTCTCTCTCGCTCTCTCTGCGACACTTCGGTGCGCTCTCTCTTGGCGCCATCTCGCTCCAACCAACATGTAAAGTTGAAGCTGCAAAGGGCAGCGTCGAGAGCTTTCGCCAGTGCTGCCCTCTTCGGGCTGAAGAAGCAGCAGCAGAGGCAGAGGCAGCAGTCGCCGCAGCGGCAGCAGCAGCAACAGAAGCCAGCGACGAGTTGAGCGGAAGTGGAAAAGTGGAAAAGCCTGCATACATATATATTATATATGTATGAAAAAGTGATACACACGGAAAAATTGCAAGCGTTGGTTCATTCCGTTGAAAACCGCCGCAGCGAAACCGACAAGACGCGGGTGAAAAACGCAAAGAAAAAGAAAAATAAATAAATAAATAAATAAAAATAAATAAATAAAAAAAGGCCAAAAAAAAACAATTAAATAACTGTAATTGGCAACCATTTTTTGTATATATTTTTTTTGTTTTTTTTGCTGTGAGTTGAGTGTGTGTGTGTGTGTGTGTGTGTGTGGGAGTGTGCATGTGTGTGTGTGCATGCTTGCAGTGTGTGTGTGTGT
Organism: Phorticella flavipennis; assembly: GCA_037040045.1. Taxonomy (NCBI): domain Eukaryota; kingdom Metazoa; phylum Arthropoda; class Insecta; order Diptera; family Drosophilidae; genus Phorticella; species Phorticella flavipennis. The sequence continues at coordinate 7,695 of JBANCY010000180.1, read as the reverse complement.
GTGTGTGTGTGTGTGTGGGCCACGTGAATACACACACACACATACATATATACAAATGCAAGCAGAGTGCAAGTGGCAGGAAGAGAAGGAGAGAAGAAGGAGACGTAGAGAAGGAGAAAGTGACAGTGTGTCCCTAACAAATTTCAGTTTCAAGCTGCGACGTCGACGTCGACGTTGGCGTTTTGGCTTTGCTTTTTTGCCTTTGTGTGTAGAAAGTAAAAGCAACAAAAATGCAGAAAGAAAGTGAAAGTAAAAGTGAAATTTTTGTATTCTAATTGCAGCAACAACAACAACAACAACAAAAGCTATAGAAAACTGTTGAATATATAGAATATGACGTTGCAGACAAAAATCAATGTTAAATATAAAGCGTTAACAGTTATAGCCACAACAACAACAACAACAACAGCAACAGCACAAACCGTTAGTCTGCGCCGCCATTGACACGCACAAGAAGCAGTAACAGTAAAACAGACACAGACAGCGGACAGACATACATATATATATATATACTATATATATATATGCATAGTATATAAACATACCGTTAGCATAAAGCCTAAAGTCAGTGGCTAAAAGGCAAGCAAAAGCCTAAGACAGACAGAGTGCGAGAGAGACAGGGCGCGCAACGGAGTGAGAGAGAGAGAGAGAGAGACAGCTTGTGCGTGTGTGTGTGCGAGTGTCTGTGTGTTAGTGTGCACATTGCTTAACATTTAAACATTTTCAAAAACTCTGGCAACATTCACAATGAAACCGTCGGATTTGCTGTTAGTGTTGGAAAAGGTAAAAAAGTGCACTCAAATTACTGTTATTTACTGTTGTAAACATATATGTATGTGTGTGTGTGTGTACGTGTTAACGTTACAAAATTAACAACACCTACACACACACACACACACACACACACACACACACACACACACACACACACACACACAACACACACAACACACACACACACACACCTACTCGGAGGCCGCGAAAATTGTTGCGTTTTTCCCCCCTCAACTCCTCCTCTCCCCCTTACTACCCTGTAAAAAACTTACTTTCTTTTAAAACTCAGTTACTCGTTTCTTTTTTTTATGTTAACCCTTTTTTTGGGCCCTTTTTTTTATTTTACCAATTTATTTTTGGGTTCTGCTGAAATTTGCCCCGTTGCATGCGTGTTGCTTCATTTTGGTTTTGGGGGGTTTTTTTGGGTCCCCTTTAATGTAGCATACTTTGAGGTTTCTCTATGGAAATTTTATTTTTAGCCCAAAAAACTCGGTTTTTACCGTGCGTTCGGCGTGTGCTTAAAATGCGTAACTTTGTTGCCCAAACTTTATCCTTTGAAGAGCCACCAGACGATGGTTAATTTTCTTTGATTATCATATTACCCATTTGTGCAGTTAGAAGAGTTCCTCAAAAAACCTGCATTTATTATAAGTTGCGCTAGGAAAACCAATAGCTTGTCGGAAATTGGCGAAAAATTTGTATTCCTAAAAGAAATATGTAAATTTTTAAAGGTAAAAACTTTCAAAGGGGCCTCGGTGGACCAGTGGTTAGCGCACTGTGCCGCCAAACAAGAGGTGCGAGTTCGAGTCCCACTCATGTTGATTGCATGATCCTTCTAGAAAAACTAGGTTGTGGTAAAGGATTCGAAATCCACCCACGTAAAAAGAGTAGATTGGAGAGTTCCTATCTAAATATCTTTCTAAATATCCTTCAAAATCTCAAAGATTTTGGAGCATTTTCAGTTTGAATAGTTTTACTTCCACTTCCACAAATTTCTTTCGAATAAACTTTTTAGTTTACATTGAAGAACATGAATTTTGCATATCATTTCAAAAGGTTCTAGAGTTTCTTCTAAATATTATACGCCAAAAGGTTAAAGAAATCGACAAAAAGTCTAACAAAAAGAGTTTAATGCACACATTTACTTCAAAATTCCATTCAATAACCTTTATAGTTTCAATAAATTGACTGAACTGTATTTCAAAAAGGTTTATAGTTCATCTCTAAATATACCTCTATATAACAACATATAGAAATCATTAAAAAATTGTGTCTTTAAGATTATTGATACTATTTCAAACTCGTTCAGTTTATTGTCAATAACATTATATTACAAATTATATTTTAAATTTGTTTAATATAATCTATTAGTGATCTTCCTAGAAAAAACTAGGTTGTGGCGTAGGATTGGAAATCCACCCACATAAAAAAAGAAAATTTTCAGTGAAGGAAGCCAGAAATAAACGAAAATATGGATTCAGGTTTTGACCAGAAAGGGTTGTTATGGCCATATAATAATATTAATAAGAGGTCAAGGATTTCTTTAGGTGGTCAAGAAATTTGCCTTTTTATTCCCTCTTCTTAAACTTCATTTTCTATTCGAAGTCAGAGAAATTCACTTCAAAATTGCGACACTATTTTAAATTTGTTCAAGTTATCGTTTTATAATATCTGTTTCAACTTCTTTTCTAAAGTTTGGTAAGGATATCTTTAGAAGGTCAAGAATTTGGGCTTTTCTACTCCATTTGAACAAAATTTTCCATTAAATCGTATTTGTATTATGATAGCATACTTTGCGGGATATCTGCATCTTTCAATGCTCATCTTCGAAAAGCGTACCTTTTATCTTGCGTCTCTCGTATATCACACTGAAATTGACAGTTAAATTTTGAAAATCTTAAACTACATTTGGTTTATAATGATACAATCTAAATGAAACTCATGGAAAAGTTAGTTTTTCCTTTAAATTTTGATTGTAATAATGCCTATGAATGGCAAATAGATATATTTCCTTGACAATTATTTGTTCATTAAGTTTTGACTATTAAAATATATACATTTTTGATGAATAAACTTCTACACAGTTTAGAGACCTATTTTTACTAAAAGAAAAAAGACAATTTTAGACCATTATTCAAATGGCAAAAGTGTCAATATACATTTTTTGATATGTAGGTTTATTATAGGTCTGTATTTAGCTATAGTTTCCCGATGTTTAACGCAACAGCTGCAAAATGAGCTTGTCAAAGCAAAGACCTAGTATTGACATCCCAGTTTCGATGTATAATCTTCATAGTTCCATTTGAACGTGACATTAATACCTTCCCGTTGTAGTAGAGCTTGGCCTTGTGATTGATGTGTCAGTCAGAAGTCCCTGAAAGCCCCGATGGAGATATTGTGCCGACTTTATGGTGGGCAAATATAGTGAAGATGTTTACTTTGTGCCTTCTCAGCATATTGTAATATCATGCGAGATGTGAGATGTGCGCTTATATCAATAAATGGAAGCGTAACATTCGTAATCGAAACGAATAAAATGTTTGGTTTACGCACGAGAAAGGCACGAAAAAGCCGGAGGTGGAGGCGGTGGCTGAAAATGGTACGTGCTTTGCCGTTTGTGTGTGCTTTGGGCTTAGATGTCGACTTATGCAAATCCATTTTGGCTGCGAGAAGTCGCTGTTGCTGTCACCCACACACAGGCACAGGGGGGACAGGGGAGCAGGGAGGACAGGGAGGGACAGTCAGGGGGACCGGAGGAAAGGACGCAGGAAGCAGAAGTACATAGAAAGCAGGACGATGTTAAGCGAAAGCCAATGCCGATGCCGAAGCGTAAAAACAAAGCCCTGTGGGAGCATATGATATGCGGTGCCTCGAAATGGGGGCTAATGGCGGGGGACTACACAGGACACCGAATCGGGAGGGAGGGAGGGGAACGGGTAGCACAACATTTTGGCTTGAACTGCGTTATCTTTATTGCCTCTGCCTCTGCCTCTCCTCCGCTTTGGGCCTCTGTTTTGTTTCTTCCTTTTTGGGCCTCTACCTCCGGCTTGGCAGCACTGGCAGCAGGCAGTGGGTAGTGGGCAGTGGGCAGCACCCTGTGTACCCGTGGGTATATTAAAATTGTACAAAGTGCATGTTGCTGCCAGTCGGACCTGCTGCCCGATCCGACCTCTTTAATTATACATATGCCCTGGGCATATGTATGCAGCAGTCAGAGGTCAAGTCGAGTTTTCCTTACTTTTTATGCTCCGATATGGATATAATATGCAACGAATTTCGAATTTTAATTCCAGCTTTTTTATGCTTTTATGGAGCTGATGTAAAATTTATATATTAAATGTAGTCCGTATTAATATTGATTATAAATATTAGATGTTGGAATTATTCCTAAAGGTTTTCTTAGAGACCCTTTAATATGTCGACTTTTGTGCCGAATAAGCGCAATTTGCGGGAAGCTTTTTCTTCGAGCTGAAAATTGCATACAAAACTACTTTAAAACTTCGGTAAATGAGTTTTATTTTTCTCCCGAAAATTGGCCCAAAATTGAGTAAAATTTTAACATGTAAAGTGAAAAATTGCCTATGGGGCTAAATTTCAAAATCTCATAACTAGGCCGATTTCGACTTGTTATACCATTTTGTTCATGGTTTTTGATTCCAATTCGTTGCACATCCAAATTTTTTTCATATCGTGAAAAAAAATTTTGTATTAATTTTTTTGGATTTTGAGGTAAGGGTCCCCCCTGTGCTTTGAAAAAATTTTGAAATCTAAAATCTCAAAATTTTAACATTTTTCCATTTCTGTGAACAAAATGAGCATAAAAAACTATTTTAAGACTTCAGTGTTGACCTGAGTTTTATTTTTGACCCAAAAATCGGCCCAAAATTGAGTAAAATTTTAACATGTAAAGTGAAAAATTGCCTATGGGGGAGAATTTCCCAACTGCATAACTTGGTCAAAACTGCATCGATTTTAACTTGTTATACCAATTTTGTTCATAACTTTTGACTCCAATTTGTTCTTCATTCAATCTTCCTACATATCAAGAAACAATTTGTTTAAGTTAAGAATAGTCCTTGTTAAAAGGGAATGTTGCGCCGGACTGTATATTGGCTCCGACGAGATTAATCCTGCATCGGCAGCTAGCTTGAAGGGGCATTAGTTGGCACATGATACTAGCTCGATGTGTGCCATATGGCAATACATATACGTCCATCGTGGTAGTAATCCTACGTTGGAACACGTCCAGTTAATTAAACTGGAGAGATCGTCTAAGTCTGCGCTTGTCGTATGCCCCATGTGGTGGCTGCCACTGCCAAATCCCAGCTTGTCGTAAAAGGCGACTAAATGGGTTACAAGGGGGCTTGAAAATCGGTTGAAGGGGGTGGACTCATCGAGTTTCAATCGGTTCTACGGGTACCAACATGGAGGTTGATGGTATTAATAAATTGTCATTTAAATGGAGTGTATTAGATCTGCTTTCAGTCGACTAAGGTGGAATAAACGTTTGGAAACATATTGGAGATTTTTCCAATTATTAGTATATTATGGTTATAACGACCCCATCGAGACATAGCCTGAAGCACTTCCTTCACTGAAGGTGGATTTTAAATCCTACGCCACAATGTAGTTTTTCTAGAAGAGTCATGCTCTCGGCATGAGTCGGGCTCGAGTCCACATCTCTTGTTTGGCGGGACAGTGTGCTATTCACTGCGCCAAGGAGACTTCCTCCCAGATTTCTTCAATAGGACGGTGATTAACGTCTAACTTGAGACTAAGCCGACAGGGCAGGTGCTCGTGTTAACCCCCATGACTTCGGATTCGAGCGATCCAATGTGAGTCTATCATTGTCCTATGAGAAGCTACAGATTGAAACATATGTAAAATCGGAAAATGTCGTTCAAATGAGGTTAAGAAGGTTAGTAGTTACCAGGTAACTACTGACTATGTGCTTGACCCCAATTCTCTAAAAGAACAATTACCCCCTACGGTGGGTATATGTTAAATGTTCTAAAATGGTTTTGTCTTCGGGAAAATGAAAAATTAAAGCCATAAAATGATGCCAATTTGTGTGTCGTCATTACGACGACGATGTGTGTTGTCCAACACAGGTTTTGTAGGTCGTCGTCGGGGCTTGCAACAACTGTTCAACATTTGAGGCATTTTGTCAATTTTTGTTAGTGACCTCATTGGGGACACCAAAGCCCCAACTGTCCCCAACAGTCCCCAACAGTCCCCAACAGTCCCAACTGCCCACTGCACGCACCGGAGCGATGTGACCCAAGCTCAAGCGACACTCGTACAGGTCCACTTGCCCCAGAGGTGGTGCTCAATGTGTGTGTATTTATAACTAACGGTATACATATATATATATATCTATGTCTATATGTCTTTATGTCTATGTACAATACATGCACATAGCACTCACTAGTCACTAGTCCTATGGCAACTGTGTACACTTTAATGTTCAGTCTTTTAGAGCTTGTTGAAGAGCTCTTCCTCATCTCCTTTTTTCCCGCTGGACAGGAAATGATTTTATTTGTTGTTCAAACTGTGCGGAGAGAGGAAAAGCAGGAGAGATGTCAGCGGAAATGTTTGTAGGTTTTCCTGGCTCAACAAGTTTGTTGTTGGCAACTTTTCCTCTTTTTTTTCGACTCCCAGCGGGTTTTCTATTTTCAGCTTGAAAATTGTAAATTAATTTGCACAAAATTGCTCTCTGATGATATTACGCATGCGACCCATTGACTAAATTAAAGGGTCCCGAAAAGTCAAAAGCAGTAACCACAACAACAACAACATCAGTGGTTTTCCCGAATCCGAAACGAGTTTCGTTTTCGTACCGAATTTTGATGAGAACCTTTCAGGGGGCTGAAAACCCCGAAAAACATCATAATCAACATCGAGCAGTAGACAAACAAGGCATCTGCTGGCTTGTTTGACATTCAGCTCAACTCGCCCGGCCCCTCCTACGCCTACGCCTACCCCTGCATCTCCTCCTCCGCCTGCTCTTCTTCCACCTCCTCCTCTGCCTTCAGAGCCTATCTATCTATCTATCTATCTATCTCCTACGCCACCGCCACCTCCTCCGCTTGCTCCGCCACCTCCACTGCCTCCTCCACTGCCTCCTCCACTACCTCCTCCGCCTGCTCCAGCTCCTCCTCTGCCACCTCCACCACCTCCTCTATCTCCTCTGCCATCTCCGCCACCTCCCCACTGGTTGTGTCTATCTGCTGCTCGTAGGCGGTGACCTTTTCCTTTGCCTTGGCTGCTGCAGCATCATCATTAATAACAGACACTCGACCGAGTGCCGGAGCAACTGGGTCTCTTTGTTGGCCCCGAATGAGTTTTCATCACCCAAGTGCTTGTTGCATTTGACGGGCGCCATTTCAATTGACTTCGAGTCCGAGAAGATGAGATGCCAGGAGATGAGTTGAAATCAAATGAAATGAATTGGAATGCCACCGAATGGCCTGACTTGGTCTGGCCTGGCAGATCCAGTTGTGGTTTTGATAACAACACAACTGTCACAAGGACCCAGATGTGGCCTGGTTGTTGTTTAGCATCTCGCATCTCCGCGCAGCTCGTCGTGGGTTATATAACATGCACGACCAATGCAATCCGAGTTGAAACATCAAACGCTGTCCCCTTGCCCCCCCCCTTCCTCCCCCTCCCACTCTATATACATATTTTTATATACACATTATATACACATTATATACTTATATGTGCCATGTCCTGCTGGTTGTTGTCGCATGGCCTTTAGCCAACAATTGCGTAGGCCGCATAAACTTGTTGCAAATATCGATTGTTAGGCCCATGGCGTTGCCTCTTTGGGAAAGTGAGAAGGGGGGGGGGGGGGGGGGGGGGGGGGGGGGGGGGGGGGGGGGGGGGGGGAGGGGGGGGGGGGGGGGGGGGGGGGGG